>JAMKCH010004780.1:0-34195 GCA_023653785.1 Ophioderma brevispina | reverse complement strand
ACTATTTTGTTTTGCTAACATGCTTTGAAACCAAGATGGCGGCCACCGTAAGGATACTGATAATATTAAAACCTAAAATGATTTTCACATAGATCCATGTCATCATCATATTTTTATTAACAAAATAAACACTTCGATGCATCCTTTGGACCCAAAGGAACAATTATTTACCATTTATGTTTAAAAAAAACATACTTCAAAATTAAGATGGCAGCTAATTTGGCTGCTATAAGCACTAGCAAAAAATCAATAGCAAAAAATGGCGATTTTCATACCTACATTATGTTATACGCATTGGGAAATTTGAATATAAATACTATTGAAGCAACTATAGATACACTTTTTGACACAAGAAACTCATTCTACCATTTAATTTTTTACTAATATGAATAAAAAGCAAGATACCAGGTAATATAAAACTTAATTTTTGATAATATACGAACAAATTTTGATAAAAACGTGAATACAACTCCAATATATTTGTAAATACGCAAGATAATACTTTTACCAATTTGTTATGTAAAATGCTTCAAATCTAAAATGACCATAATTACTATTAGTCATTTTGTTTTTCAATCATACAAAACCTAAATGATAAAATTAGTTTGTGTCTATAAGTGTTTATCACGTTGCTTCATTTATTTAATATATATTTATTCAAATTTCACAAATGCAAATAACATATGGAGATATATGTGTAAATATATGTGAAATATCGTCAGTTTTGGCTATTAATGTTCACAAAACATAAATGATAGAATGACTTTTTTGTGTCCAAAAGTTATAGTTGCTTCATTTATATTATGTTAAGAAAAAAATCCAGTGTTGGCTATTTTGGCTATTGATAGTGACAATGGCCATATTAGTGACCATCTTGGATTTAAGACATGTTAATTAAAACTTACTCGATAGGGGTTTCATGTGTCCAAAAGTATGTATCTAGTTGCTTCTATAGTAATGTGTACAACATATATTTAGGTAAATATGAAATATTGCCACATTTGGGTTTGAAGAATGTTAAAAATTTAAAATGGTAGATGTGGTTTCTCATGTTTAAAAGTATGTCTAGTTGCTTCATTTATATTTTCATTAAAATTTCCTGATGCGTATAACACATTATATTGGTATTTGGATTATGCTTGTACGCATTTTGTTACCATTTTGGATTTGAAGCATGTTAAACATTTATAAAAAAAATTATATTATACCCCTTACGTCCCTAGAGGGAAAATGACTACCAACCTGACGATCACCGCAAGAATGGGAGGTAGCGCAATTTGTCTTGTTAGATCTAGGATAGTGATTACAATGGGCATATTAGCCGCCATCTTCGATTTGAATGTTACCAAAAGCAAAAATAATATGAGTTTCTTGTGTTCAAAAGTATACAGATGTTTATTTATGTTTTGATTACAATATTATAACATGGATCACATGGCTGTATGAAAAATATACACTATTTTAGAGTCAGTTCTTACGGTTTTATTTGTATTTTCATTCAAATTTCTCATGTGTATAACATTGTATAGGTATATAAAAAATAGCAAGTTTTGGCTCTTGATAGTGCTTACAATGGTCATTATTAGCCCCATCTTGGGGTTGAAGGATCTAAAAACAAAAGTAATAGACAAGAACTCATGTGTAGTGCTCATTTAATTTTACATTCAAATTTCCTGTGCCTATACCAGATCATCGTAGTATTATGAAGAATCGCCAATTTGGGGTTTGTCTATTGATAGATTAAGATTTGAACATTTACAAAAACAAAATGGTATTTTCAAGTGGTCAACATTATAATTGTCATTTTTATAAAACTTTATATTTTTTTTTATTCAAATTTCCTCAATGCGTAAACATAAGAAGTAAATAAGGTGTATGAAAAATCACAGATAAAGCAATTGAAAGTGCTTAACGACCAGTATATTACCACCATTTGGGTGGATTTGAGTATGTTTTTCTAACCATAAATGGTAATGAGTTGTTCGGGTACAAGTAATATAACATGTATGTTCTTTTTACATTTATTGTTATCAAATTATTGTTGACTGGATCTTGTGAAAAAACTACACCAGTTTTTACTATTATTAATGCTTACGGTGGCCGCCATCTTGGATTCCAAAGTGCGTTTTGCAACACAGAAATGTTTGCATTTATTTCTTCTGTCAAGGATTTAAATGCAATGTTTCTTTTTTCTGCCCCAAGTTTAAAACATATTTATTGTCTTATATTACCAGTTTCGTATGTGGCTTTTCGGGCATATGGCCGCCATCTTGGATTTGAAGTATGTGTTAACAAAAAAGAAATAGTCAGATGTGGGTTCCTAGCACCACCAAATATACCCATGAATTGGGAATCCTATATTTCATCTTGATTGTGTGAATGCGCGCGTTTATGTTCATAACATAGCTTTTGGTGCGCATTTTGGGGACGCCATCTTGGATTTGTTTAATGGGTGATTGCCATATTGATTGAATTTAAGCTGTTTTTTTAACTCTTTGGTATCGTAAATATGGTATTGTCGTCAATTTGGACCTCAAACTCTGCCGTGTCCGAATTACTAATTATAACTGGAACATTTATGTATTTTGGCGGCCATCTGGAGTTGACACCCTAAAAAGTTTTGAAAAATTCCAAGAATCTTTTTTTCCAACATGTTACACCCACCAACAATGAATCAGACGAATTTTGCTTAAACAGAGAAAAAAACACGAAATATTACATTGTAGCCTACACTATATTTTAATCGTAAAATCGTCCATTTAGATCAGCAAATTTAAAGACTTAGTAAACCCGTTCCAGGACCCTTCCCCCTTCACTTATGATATGAGAAAAAAAAGATGTCCTTTAATACCAAATTGATCCTCGAAAGATACTTTTGTACGCTTAGAAGTTGAAGACGGATGTAATAACATTTCCGTTCCTTTTTTTATGATATATATCGTGCAGATTTGACCAGATTTGATAAGTTCATTTTCTGATAATACAGTTTGATGTCCTATCTGATAATGATGTTCCTAAAACAATGAATACTACAGAATTTGATAGTTAACTTTGAAACCTCTAATTACTTAAAAACCAATTTAGATGTATAACTCATGTATTTTTTTTATGTACTTGATATCTTTTGTGTCATTGGTCATTGACTGATTGACTGTACCTGTTTGTTTGGTAATGTCAAATAAACGGAAACCATGTCTGACTGAAACAGGGACTGAAACTGAAACTGTATTAGCGCCATCTCTTGAAGGTTCCTTAACATTTGCACATGCGCATTAGTCTTATGTGGCGAAATACGATTGGTTGAAAAAATCCAAGATGTCAGCGCCCACAGACCGGAGCAATTTGCTTTGTTGACGTGGATATTGTCTTGATCAGCAGTAGATTTCGGTTTGGTAAGTGACGCTGTGTATTTTTGATGGTTTTTATTGTCAAGGGAAACTGACAAAGTTGTTTATAATAACGACATAGATTTAGAGAATAAAAGATTGGATTTGTCTAATATCGTGTCATTGGATGGGCAGTATTTTGAGTAGTGATGCCGGCGCATATCGCAAGCCATAAAGGCCATAACGTATTGGGAAAGAATTTAGTATTCTGCCACAGGCTACGAATTCGGCAACGTTAACGGAATAAACCGCATGTTAAAGGTGCCGAATTTTAAGTGGTGGCAGAATACTAATGCTGCAACGCGTTGCGAGAAAGTAGCAACGCGTTGCGACATTTCGGCAATGGCCAATGCGTTGCGACGTAGACTAGGCCAATCAAAATCATGATTTTCTGTGACGTATTTCAACGCATTGCTAGATACTTTGCAACGCGTTGCAAACCTTCACAACGCGTTGCGAGCTTCACAACGCGTTGCAAGCTTCACAACGCGTTGCTAAGGTCCACCAGCCATGGCATTAAGGGTCATAACTAGCTAGTGCCCAGTTAGAGTAACCTCGAACTAGGTCATAACGTATTGCCGCAACGCGTTGTGAGAAAGTCACAATGCGTTGCGTTATTTCGGCAAAGCGTTGCGACATTTCGGCAACGCGTTGCGACATTTCGGCAACGCGTTGCGGTGTCGGCCAATCATTTCTGTGACGTATTTCAAAAATATAAATCTCACAACGCGTTGCGACCTTCACAGCAAGGCGTTGCAAACCTTCGCAACACGTTCCGGCATAGGGCTGTGACCTAACGGGTAATGACGTTCCCGGGTACTCGTTATGATTTTCGGGCGAGTACCCGGGTACCCGAAACTCCTGAGTGCAAAATTCGGCACCAAGTTTAGAAGAAAAAAAATCTCCCTGACAATACATACCTTCAAATATTTCCATGTTTTTGAAGTTAACAGCGATGAAAACACACCTGTTCTATGTAATTCATAAGAAGAACTCTTTATTTACTACAAATCGTGTACTGTTATTTAAACTTTATTTCATCCTAAACGCCATTCACACGTAAAACCGATCGTGGAACACGCCGGTCTGCTGAACAAATCGGCTGAGATTGACGTAACACAGCCCCGTAGTACAGCTATAACCACTTAACGAGCCGACCTAAACAACCACGCGGTAATGGAATTTTCCATCAGGGGTTTTTTGTGGAGGCGGTTTAATACAGGCGGCCACAACTTTTCCATCAAGCGATAAATATCAACGTTTGCATCAACTCTCTGGGTATACCATTAAGGATATATGTTTTCATTCATGATGTAATATTGTTTCTGTGATACTCGTGGGTCGTAAAAGAATGTAAAATTTTAAACTTATATTTTTTTAAAAGTGACGTTCGGAAAACCCCGCTCGATAAATTTGTCCCCGGGTAGACGTTAAACGGGGCCGGGTACCCGTTACCCGGAATATGTCACAGCCCTATTGCCCAATAACGTTTATGACCCTTAATGCCTTCACATCGCGTTGTGAACTTCACAACGGTTTGTGAACCTTTGCAACACGTTGTGAATGCTTGCAACGCTTTGTGAAGGCCATAATGGTCAACGTATTGCCGCATAACTCGTATCAGCTGGAGGGGAGGACTCTAATTTTTTAAATCGGTCACAGAAATCCATGATTTCTATTGGCCGACGCCGCAACGCGTTGCCACTTCCTCCACAAAGCGCTGCGCGCAATACGTTCTACGCCCTTATGTCCTTGTGAACCTTGTCGAATGGCGTTGGCAACGCACTTGTATGAGTTTTCCACAGACGCGTTGTCTAGCATACTTTGCAATGCTTGGGGTCTATTTTTGAAATACGTCACACGAAATTCCGTCATTCTCAACTTGGGCCGACGCCACAACGCGTTGCTACTTTTCTCCAACGCTTTGACGAAATGTCGCAACGCGTTGCGGCAATACGTTTATTGCCCCTTTAATGCCGCTTGCGATAGCGGCAGCCTGTATCCCACTCGATAAAAATTATTGACTGCCCATCCAATACAACACGATAGTAATGAGGCAAACACAAATCCACTATCTTTTATTCTCATCTATTTAGTTTTGGTTGTTTTTATCACCGAAAATAGTGTTCTTCTCATAATATATTGTTTAAAAAACAAAATATTCCCCCCGCTGTAAAAAATGAACTAACCCATAATACCGGCTTGCACTGCGTACCTCTATACACGCGCGCGTAACCACTTGCGCGACGACGCGCTATCTAATATCGCCTCATATAAGCATAGGCCACACCAAGGTATTGTGTGTTTGCTTACAAACCCCGGCCCACTGAATAAGAATTAGAATTCGGGCTTGCTTGCTTAGCTAAGCCTTAGCCGAAGCTTAGCCGGCTAGCCTTGTAGGCTTTTTCACTCAGGCTTGCAAGCTAAAACTAAATTCAAAGAAAGTATGATCCTGGACTTATAGTATAGTCGGGGACAGAAACCCTTTGACGAGCGCGTACTTCTGGTTCTTTGCGTATTTACTGCAGAAAAAATGCACTTGCCTCTGATTGGCCACCGAAGCGCTCTGCTGTTGCTGGCCACGCGTCATACGCGCTGATAGCTCCACCCACTTTTACAACCAGGTGTGAACTTGTACGCGGCACGCGCTCGTCAAAGGGTTCTGTCCCCATTTCCTTACTCGCGTGGTAGTCCAGTGTCACGACTCGAGTCACGGTGGGATAATTTCAGTACACGGCCATTTAAATTGTAACTCGCGTGGTAGCCTAGGGCTAGGCTATACGGCAGCTACACCGTGCACCGTCTACCACGGCAGCTACTGCACAGTACACGCTGGGCTAGTAGTTGTGATTCGGTAGCTGCAAAATAGGGCGTGCAAAGTGCACAGTTAGTACGTAGTAACAGTGAATGATGTGGCTACTTAGTTCTGCAGACTGCAAGCCTCAGCATTGCTTTTTTTTTTTTCGCTGGCGAATGTTCAGCCTTAAAGGGTAAACAGCGATAAATCAGGGATAAGTGTGGACAAAATTGAAATACCCTCTAATGCTTTAACACTTAAGGTCCATGGACATGCTTTAAAACAGTACTTATACACTACCACCAAACAATGGTTCAATTCAGAGTATATTATATCAATGGTAAAATCGCATGAAGCAGAGTTTTGGAGGACCGTATATTTATAAAAATTGGCCATAACTATCATGTGTCTTTGGGACCAGCTTTCGAAGGAAGTTCCAAAACGAAAGTGATTATCGCGCGGCACGATGACTCCGAAGTGACGCCTGAAGTACAAATACACGATGACGCATAACGCCGTCCTTTTTCATAGATCTTCATCGTGGAAGGACGTGCGCCGTGGCCCCGTTTACTCAATTTACTTGCATATATGTACCATGATACCTACTCAGCCTGCTTTCTCGCGGTATAATGCGCGTACTGTGGTACCATATGGCAGACATTTTTCTTGATTTGGTGCCTTTTAAATTACGAGTAATAGGGCCTAATGCGCTGATTTGTCGACGGGTGCACCAGCGGCGCCGTAACCGACAAGTGAGAATCAGAACAGAATATAGCTTTATTCAAGTTTCCAGACAAAGAAACTGACAAGAAGAGATAACTGGAGTGTGGGGTGCAGTTAGCCACGTGTAGCTTTGTTACAACTTGTTACTCTGACCTCATTAAACGGGGTCAATCCACTACGCGTTCTGCGAAACAGGAGAAGTCCTCCCTGTTGGTATATTTATCCTTGAAATTTAACTTTCCCCGGATTTTCACTTTTAAAATACATGTGTGCGATATGATCAGGATACTGGTGAGGTCGAAATGTAAGAAATTAAGGAATGTCTACTCAGCCGTGTCCTGTACCTTTAAGTTACCACTGGCTCTATGACCCCAAAATTCTGTTTCACGCCTGGCTCTTTACGCGTGGGATTTTGCGCCAAATTTTTTTGGTATTGTCTGACTTTTCCATGCGCTTCTTTTCATACAAAAAAAATAAAATCGGCAGGTCCTTTAAATGATTCATTATGGGGAGTCCATGGAACCCCCCTTTGAATATTCCTTAACCTTATCAAAGAACCACGCTATTTTTTTGTCGATATATGTTTCACCCATACATTAAATAAAACAATTATTAGTAACATTAAAATAATAACCCTTATGTGCTGAAAACAAACAATTTCGTTGTGGACTTTGCTAACTGTTACTGTCGTCCAACGTGAAAATGACGTGTATTTTGCAAGCACCTTAAAAAATACAGGATCCCAAAACTGCAGGTTTTGTGTTAAAGATAGAGATATTGACTATATTGTCAAGTATTCAAAGTTCTGTTGATTTCCATATTGATAAAAAGAACCAAAAGATTTTTAAATCAAAAAAAAAACTAAGAAATCCTTGACAAGATCAAAAGTTACAGATTTTCTAAATAATTTTCATTTCAATGCTTTTCCTGAAATTTTACCTATGAAAATGCGTACAGTCATGGCACCTAACTGAAATTAAACAAAAGTCAAAATGGGCGGAGTGATCCTGTTTGATTTTTTACATAAAACTTGGTATAAATAGAACAAAAATATAGACACATGTACCATGTGTGAAGAATTTTAAAAAAAGGACTCCAAGAAAGTTCCTAAACTACAAAAAATGAGCACAAATGGGGCAAAAGTCGAGGAAACATGTGAAAATCTCTGAGCAATATACAAATTGGACCTCAATTTAATTTTCTTCAACTGAATGTAATTCATATACTATCATCATGAATGATATATCCAATTTGGACAAAATCGGATGTCGAAATTTTACCTGAAACGTCCTGGGACCCACAAAACAGCTGCTCTTTTATGGTGCCATTGACTTAGGTTTGCGTGGATTTCTGCAGCTTTAACACAACTGTTTGGTGAGGTATGGTTCCAATCATTACCAATTGAGCAGGATTATAACTAATCTTTGCTTTTTAAACCTGAAATCAGATGAAAAATAAATCTTGCGTTTTGTTTTCTATTTGTTTAACTAAACACTTCAACATTGATTGCATGGTATTTAAGGAAAAAAGTGACTGTTGTGACATCCTATTAAAGAGGACCATGAGGAGATTCCCATAGACAAATAAGATAGAGACCGAGGTCTTCGTGCGGTATTGAAGTCGGCGGGGTAGCAACAAAAGTTTGCCAAACCTTGTGAGTGCGCCCGACTCTAAAATGATGCGGTTACGCGATAGGCGAAACACATCACTTCGGCGTAATTGTTTCCTCTCTGCGTTCCGTTGTGCGTTTTTTCTCTTGCAGCTGCGACAGCGCTAAACTTTAAATAAACAAAACCGAAAAACTGGCTTCGAACGACTAATTCCGGTCGAATTTACCAGGTTTTCCCGCAATGGAAAATATTTTGTAAACATTTCCCTAATGCATTTTAACCAATGTTTTTAACAAATTCGACTAGTCTTGTCAAATATTACATGTAAACATTTCCGAATATGTTTATACATGACAATCAGTACAACAAACACAAAACTCAACTTATCATTTCCCGCGTACCACCCATTGTGTTTGTCGCATCTGGAGTCATTCCTTCAAAGATGTCTTTTTCCAGTCAAACCCAGAATTAAAGCAAATCAGTCATTCCAAATTCAAAAAGCAAATTTTGTATCAAAAATTTCTATAGTTGGTTATTATCAACAAAACTTATATTACTTTCTTGTGAAAACAGCCACTTAAAACTTCTAAGCGGTCTTGAAGATGCCATTTTGAATGTTTCTAGGACTTAAAAAAGTACAAATACCAATTTTATTAGTAAAACAAAGCATAAAAATACTTATTTGGGACAATTGGACAATAGGGCGTGTTTAGCTTTAATAATAGCCACTTGCAGAGGTCTTACCAGAACAATTTCCAATACAACAGTTTTAAAAAAATAGTTTAATGAAAAACAAGGGTGCGATTTGTTTACATTGTGAAGAAATCGCTGCTAGTGGCTTACTGTCCATAACAAAATTATTACTTAATGGAGGAATCAGTTCTTAAGGATACACGGAAATTATGAAACTCCATTTTAGTTAAACAAGGGTGAAAATAGTCCTTCTTTAACCCAACTGTAAAACATTGAACATGTTTTGTCTAACAGTCATTAAAATGTTTTCTATAAAAACCAGGTGAAGATGGTCGTTCTTAAGATATCCTTCTTAAAGCCTATGTTTTAATTTATAAGCAAAACAAACCAAACTTCCTAACGGAGTTAGCAGGTTTCCTAGTCAAAATTTAGAATAGACCTAGGCCACGTTGGAGCGATTTAGAAACAAATACTGACTATTATAACATTAACCCCCAACAAGTAGACTTTCTTGTCAAATTCTATAACTGTTGGACCTTATATCACAAATATCAGCAAAAGGTGGACATTTCCCGTTTTTTGGAATGGGACCGGTGGGGGGGGGGGGGGGGGGGGGAAGGCGGCCGTTTACCCGCACCCCAGTGTACGATGTAATCATGTTTAATGCTCAACATTGTGGAGAGTGATAAAACACAAGGCCCACGAACTAGGCAAGCTATGTGAGGAATACCTCCGCGTAATTTAATTACGCCTTGTATACGGCGAGAAATTGAGCACGTACATGAGCGAAGAGGTGGTGCGAATTTAGTGCGAATAGCAAAGCTCTCCAATCCCCCAGTGTTGTTATGGTGACCTAACTTCAAGGCAATCCATGCAGCGGAGTGCGTGGATTGCGGTCCCTAATCTTATTTGCTATGAGATTTCCAGAAAGAAAGCGCCCCCATTTTTTTCGAACCCGGGTTTTTTTTGAATGCTTTCCAATGTATTAGGATCCACACCTGAGTGAATAAGCCGAATACGCCGTCGTTCTATGTAATAAGATGATGATTTTAGTACTTCGGTCGTGCAACCACAGAATAAAAGCACGACAGAAGTCAAAGCACGGTGTTCTATGGGACTATTTACGATAGTCAGCAAGTTCAAAACAAGGTTTGCTGTTTTTGTTGTACTTGTTTTTCCAATAAACCTTGGAAACGTTTCTTGTAGTGGTCTACAATCGATCCTGTGCAACTTAAATAGAGAAATTCGTGTTATTCATGTAACTTTAAAATATATGTAATTTGAGTCTTCTAGCATAGATATCAACATAAAATAAAGTTTTCAAAAGGTTTGATGTAAGCGCAAGGCTCATTTGAAATTTCCGTCTTTTTGTCCGATTTTGCATGTTTTGAAAACAATGTTTACCCCTAATTTGCCGTCCGCATAACAAATTTCAATTTTTTTGCTTGATGGGGGTTGTCTTATGACCCTTAACATGTGGTTATTAAATTTGTGCAAAAAATTCCTTCGGGAAGTGGTTGCCTTAGTGTGGGGTACTACTACAATCGAATGTTCGTCTTGTCTATCCACAGACTCCACAGACTCACGGACAAGGACACCAAACTGGATGTGCTAAAAGAAAGAATTTCATGCTTTACAAACACCCAATGGCCATATCATGCATGGATTTATGCAATAAGTGTAATTGTGTGTGCACTCTTGCATTGCCAATTATTTGGTACAGCAATTTAAACAACAAGATTGACATCCCAGTCAATAGTATTCCCAATATTGTGGGGTGGAAAATACTCTTGACATCCTTACTTTGTGTTCACAATCAATTAATAACCACTGGCAATTCTGTGTGTGCACAATTCCAATTTCTCTTGAATTTTAATGATAATGAGCATTCAAAAAAATGTCCTAAGGATTGCATTGGAGTGTTTGGTGGTATATGTCTATGTGATTCTAGGTAAGTTAGACTCACATTTATTGTATTTAGGAAGGCTTGAGGCATTAAACAATTGACATTTGGTGTTCCACAGGCAATGGAGAATGTGTGCAGAGTGGTGTTCCAATACACCTTCCTCTGTGTTAGTGGGTATATCCCACTAAACACCTAGATGCGATTCTGTGTTTGTAGCTATTCACCAGGAAGGCTTTTTTATATCAAGTCAGAATTTGATACACATGTATACAGAATCAGAATAAAAAATACTGCCTTGTCTTTTAATAAAAACACATTGAAGCCAACCCTTCCATGTTAGTTCACATACCATGCCAGCGAGTAACAAAAATACAAAAATATGACTTTTGATGAGTTTTTCGATGTTTCGGCTTAGCAAATAAGCTGCTATCCCTTTAAGTGTATACGGAAATTTGCCAAATTGGGAGTGCGCCACCCCCACTTTCTCATGCGGGGTTTTGTCATATTTAAAGGTGCAACGAGAGAGAGCTTGAGGGGGCACCCAAATATTGCCTCGAAATAGTAATTTCATACAGATTAGCACTCAATAGATTTTCTTACCTTGTATTTGGCTACAGAAATGTCTTAAAAGAGAGAAACGGTGATTTTGATTAATATATTTTCATATAAAACATAGCTGAATTTCTATTTGCATCCTATACAAAATTTAGAATTTCACACTTTTTGTACCAAAAGAGAAACTTTCCTCAGCTGAGGGTCCTTTTCACAGTAATGCCAACTTTTGAGTTTTCCCTTAACAGACACTATCCGTGATTGCTAAATCAGAAATCGAAAAAAATCACACACCAATCAGATTTTAGCTAAATGGTACTTAACAGTAAGGTATCCTACTACCTGCAAATGATAAGACCAGAAGCACCCTAATAAGGACAGAATCTGAGATTTTAGTCATTACTGTCCCGAACGGACACTTACTAAACACGTATTTGAATGGGGATCCGTATCCTTGAACGCTGCCGTTTTCCTTTTCTTTCAATTCTACAGCTGGAAAAGGTAACTTAAGAGAAATCACAGACTTACCTTCACTTGAAGCTATTCCTGCAAATTTCAAATATTTTTCAAATCACTGAATAGTGTCTTTAAAACCTGTAGATTTTTAGGAAGGTGATACAGAGTCACTTTATGTGTTTTTACTTAAATCTCTACTGCTACCTACCTCCCATACCTAACCCAAATTATTTGTGCTTGTATTTCAGGAGACAGCCTACACAAAATGGTCAAAATTTAACCCAATGGCATCAACCAAATATACATACCCTTTTGTTTCACTGCCATTTTTACTATTAGAGCTGTCAAGTGTTACTTTTGAGTTTCTGTTGGGCAACATTACTTTGTCTCACCTCAAGTTGAAGGGACGTCAGTATGCGTCTTTGCATTCCCCCTACTCTCGATCGTGCCGCCTTTATTTGTGCGCGCATCATGCTATGATTCCAACATAGCGCGTGCGATTCACGGCTACGCAACGTAAAAGTCGCAGTGACGGCACCTTCAACTTAAGAGAACAAACTATAGTGACACTATTACCATGAAAATAAAGTGTAGCAGAGTGCTAAAAAACTTACAATCAAACTTGGGTGTTGACGTGACATTTCCGTCAATGATACCATTTTATTCAATTGCACCGACACTCTGTGGTGATACTGTGGCATTTGTATGTATCATTACAGAAGACTTCTTCATAATATGCCACCAAAATTATTGGCTGTCTAGAATAATTCAAATATCAAATTGGGTATCAAAATCTTGTCACAATTTTCTCGTTTTAACAATTTCGTCACGATCAACACTTTTTGCAGAAGCGCTGTTTTTGTCTTTATGAATAGTTCTATGTTTGTGTTACTTATTCTGTCGAAGCACTTCACTGTAACCAAGTTTTGACCACCACTGTAAAATGGCTTGGCTCCATCAATATTAAGTTTCCTTTCACACCAGTCACGTCCCACACATTTTGTCACTCCAACACACATGAGTTGCATATCTTAAAAATGAGGTCTGCAACTTTGAATTTAATAGTAGTTTCAACAGGGTTTCAATTTGTTGCATAGTTTTGTGAATTACCAACTTACTAAATGAGGTGGTGATCATTTTTGTCCAATGTTTTCAAAAAAATACCCTGTTCACATTTGCAATTTGTCACATCCAACACAAGCGTCAATCAAGCAACCATGCAAATTTAACAGGTTTGGAATATTGGAAGAGCATGAGGATTTAACAAAGCATTCACTAGGGAAAGTTAGTAGTGATCCCTCTTACGAACTTAAAGTTATTTTTTGTTAAAATGTCAAAAAGATAAGATTTTAAGTCAAAATTCCGTTCACATGTCATGTCCACACTTAGACATAAAGCTAATTATTGCTCACTCAATGGGTAAGATTTGCTTGCTTTGGCACATATTCCTCCAAACTCCAACTAATCAATCCAGAAAAATCACCTTGTCTGGTTCAGTTTTTGGTGTTGGCCTTTGTGTTCGCCTGCCTTAAGCTGAAGACAACATAGGGACACTTTGTCACGGTTATGTCTGTTGTTGATGTCTGTTGTTTGTTGATGTCTGTTGTTGATGTCTGTTGTTGTGAGTCTGTTGTGATGTCCTGTTGTTGTGAAAAAGGGTTACATTTGCCTATAGATCCACATACTTTGATGGTATTTAAACCAAATTTGGGTAACAGGTGCAACTTGGCATCCCCCATTTGTTGATGATTTAACATGTCACATCAGGTCAAAGGTTAAGGGATGGTCACGTTTTAGAGCTGGGAGTTCCGTGTTAATTTGCTATCCGTTTACACGGTCTGGACTTCCGTTCGTTTAAACGTTTTAAAAACCGGACATAACAAGTTAACGACTGACGAATTTGGCGCTTCCACGCAATGCAATTCTTGCGCCATAATTCGTTCGTAATCGGGTTACCCTGCTTTGTCCAATTCAATCTTAAGTATCATCTTGGAACCATAAAGGTTTTTTTTGTACTTACCTATGGTTATGTTTTTAATCCAAAATAAAGCCAGTGAATATCCAAAGATCCCAAACGCCGAATCACTGTGGAAGCTGCCATTACCGCTGCCATTTTACCTTTTTTTTGATCCCTCTGAAAGGAGATTGAAGCACCGCATCAGTGGGGCTGTTTTATGCTGTTGAATTGCCGAATCAACCCACTCACGCCAAGAACTTGGTAACGGGGCATTTTTTCCTGTTTCCGTAAAAGTCGGGAACCATTTCTAGAAGAAGCATTGGAACGGTTAGGCTTACTTTTCACTGACGGCGGTGTAATTTGGTGAAATTTTGACTGCAGCAATAATAATACTGAAAAAAATTTAGTAGGGTTTGCTGACGTGTAAAAGTGTAGTGAATTTTCTAAACTTTTAGTGACACTTCCGTTCGGTAAACGTGTAAACTTTAAACGTCCCAGCACTATTCAAGTTGTAAGACAGGGTTGAAAATGTACAATTGTACCTCATTTGAATAGTTGAAGTAACAATTGGAACCAACTTGGTTTTATGGATTTACATGCAAACCCTCATTGTTTATGAAGTCACAGGTCACATACCAGGTCAAAGGTCATGCAAGCCTATCAATCACAAACCGCGACGGCAGGTGATACTAGCGGTCCAGACCGATTATTTTTTGATTTTATAAATAAACTTTTTTTATGTCAAGAACAGGTTTTTGGGATAAAATAGAAGGCCAAAGATGTCTTGAAATTGTGAACAATTCAAGCGTCAATGTTCATATTTCAGTTGGAATTGCCTGAAGGTACATACTTAACATGTTAAATAAAGACTTGTGTAATTTTCTCTTGGCAATTCAGCTAAATTTCCATAAAAAATATTGCATTTTTACAGAAATAGCTCAATTTCCAAACTTTCTGATTAAAAACATATTAAAAAACTAAAAAATTAAAAAAAATTTTTCTATTTTTCCTTTAAAATTTATAGTCTTACACACATTTGAAAACATCTATAACAAAGCTTGTCACTAGGTCCCGGAGAATCCGCGGGTCGCGGAAAATGACATTTAATGCTGCGGAATTTTCGTTTCCGCGCGATTTTCCCGTTTTTTTCTCGCCGGGAAAAAGCGGATTTGCGTATTTTTTTTTTTTCTTACCAGAAAAGTCATTGAACTTCTTGCCCGACTGTTTTCTTTTCTTAAGATCAAAAAATGTGATTGGCAGAAAATCGTTTGGTCGGAAGTTGAGTAATTTAATGATCGCAGGCCGAGGCGGTCGAATGCAACTCCCGATGATCAATGATCAGCAGGGTTGCATTTGTATACCGCCAGCGATTCCAAGCACGATCTAATTGCCCTCTGTTGTTCCTTGGTTAATGTAAGTAGAACCCACCTGGATGGATATTCGTTA
The DNA here is from genome assembly GCA_023653785.1 of Ophioderma brevispina. Classification (NCBI taxonomy): domain Eukaryota; kingdom Metazoa; phylum Echinodermata; class Ophiuroidea; order Amphilepidida; family Ophiodermatidae; genus Ophioderma; species Ophioderma brevispina. Next base: position 18,669 of record JAMKCH010004780.1, on the reverse strand, counting down.
AGAGATGAAAGGCACACAGTTGTACCAGTGAACATAATGGGCCGTCAATTATTCAACCTGAGTGCACACGTCCTGATTGCATATAATCCTGAACGGTACTCACTACCCTTGTGTGGTCTTCATGCATCGCGGGTGTTCCAAAGGCAAAACTTCTTGTGCGCGGTCTCTAGGAATTTTTAAGAATCCAAGTAACGCTGGGCGGGCAGCAACTGATCAAAATTTGGACGAACACAATTAAACAAACCGATAATAATAAACATGCCGGCAACCCCTTACGAATGTTTGCAGCGATCGAGTCCGTTGAACAGTGATGATTCTTGAGCATGAGCGAATATTTGCTTCGATCACCGCGAAGTTCACCCCTGAGCTGATTGCGAATGAACGGGAAATTCCCCAAGAACGTTAAATTCCATAAGATAACATGATAAATTGAATCATCCATGTGTAATTTCTGATTGCAAATTTGCAATCCAGTTAAGATTCTAAATAATTCACTGTTTATTTAGCTTTCATTGTATCAAATTTCGCTGACAGGCCACGTGCGAATTGCAGCTGCCCAGCAGACGGCCATTACGATTATTTCATGTTAACAATGACACATTCTAGCAATTCCAAACACCCGATGAGTATTTGGACTCACTCTAGGTTTGTTATTCATTATGATTTTTTTATAACTATATCTCGGACTACTTTATTGTTGGTTTATTCTGTTTTTCCCAAAAACAGGAGTTTAAAACACCTTTTTTGGGGAAAATGGCCATATTCTTGAGTTATAAGTATTTCAATGATACCCGCATCAAGGAAATTATGAAAGAGCCACACCTGCTTTCATAATCGCAGAAAAAATGAAAATAAGGAGGTAGGGTTCACCAGAAAAATTCAAAACCGTAAAAATATGAAAAACCTTTTTTTTTTTTTTTAACATTTTTGACATCTGAACCAAAGCCTGGGAAATGTAAATGGATTCATTTTACATTTCCCATTTAATGAAGACACATTCTTTGGTTTTAAAAATTGTTAAGATGTGACAACATTTTGGGAAAATGATCTTAGATCTATTTAGTAACTCTTGAGCTCCACATGGGAACCCTACGTTTATGGAAAACTTAAAAGTTGGCCTACAATTACCTGGGATGTCCTTATCCTCATTCAATGTCCCTATCTGTTTTGGGGTAATGTTATTTTTATGTGTAAAATATATCTCTGTTTCTTCTTCCATGGCCGGACTAAATCATTTGAGAGCAAAATTGAAGAAATATTTCATTTTTTGTGAAAATGTGCCAGTGCCGCTTTAAAAAAATCGCATCTGATCCAGTTCAGATTTTTTTGAATTTGAAATATTAGCCTCCCATTCCTTGCGTCAGGTTTCGGCCTTACCAGAAGTACAGTCTAATACTGTAAAGCTACACTCCGCATGATACAGTAAATAGCTCGACCAGTGAGTAAGAGTCTAGGTTAGGCATGCATAACCAGTGGCCACTCTACGGTACCTACCCTGATGAATCCCCTGTTGTTGGCCACTAGGTGGAAAGAAGTGCATTTGATTTAGACAGTACCGGAGTAGAAATGCAGCTACTCCACGTAGCCTACTCTGCATTTTACTTACTATGACGCCATTTTGATAGTGGACACAATGAGGCCGCTATACCTTGGATTTCCTGTTTTTTATCCCCCTGGCTTGAAAATCATAAGGGGGATTATGCTATCACACTGTCACAAGGCTGGCGGCGTCGGCGGTGTCGGCGTCGCGGCGTCCAACACAATCTTGTGACGCGATAACATGAAACCCATAAGTGTTATGGTGATGTTACTTGGGGGGTGGATCCCCCGGGACTGCCATTCCCTTCATTCTGATTCGTTATGGGCGTGGCATATGCTCATTGGTACTAATTTGCATAATTAATGATTTCATTTGGTTTATTTTCCACACAATCTTGTGAATGCGTAACATGAGACCCATACGGGTTGGTGAATGTAACTTGGTGGTGGGATCGGACTGCCATGCCCTTCATCTAATTAGATTATGGGCGTGGCATATGCTAATTAGTTACCTAATTGCATAATTAATGAGTTCATTTGGGGCATTTTTAAACCCAAAAAGCGTTTGAACAGACTATCTGAAGATCCTAAGTCCGCGTGTTGTTGATGAAAACCTTGGTGGAGGTGTGGGATCATTTATCTCGCGCTGATTAGTTTTGTGGCGCATGATATGCTAATTAAATATCTAATTTGCATATTTATGGGCCTAAATTTGGGGGGGTATTTTCACCCAAACTTGTGAACCAACTATCTGAAGATCCATAAGTCCGATTTTGATGTCTGAACTTGAATGGAGGGGTGGGGAATCATGTACTCTCGCGCTGATTAGGTTTAAGGGTGGTTTGTCCGGGTTTAAGGGGGTTGTGTCCCGGGTTTTAAGGGGGGTTGTCCGGTTTAAGGGGGGTTGGTCCAGCTTTAGGGGGGTTGTCCAGCTTAAAGGGGTTGTTGGGGTTAAGGGGGGTTGTTGAGGTTTAAGGGGGTGTCTGGGTTTAAAGGGGTTGCCCGGGTTTTTTTTAAGGGGGGTTGTCCTGGCTTTAAAAAATTAATTAATAAAGGGGGATTGGTTGGGGTTTAAGGTGGGTGGTCCGGTTTAAAGGGGTTGTCCGGTTTAAGGGGGGGTTGTCCTGGGCTTAAGGGGGCTTGTTTGTGGGTTTAAGGGGGGTTTGTTCCAGGTTTAGGTGGTTGTCCTTTCCGGGTTTAAGGGGGGTTGTCCAGCTGTTTATGGTGTTTTTGGGTTTAAGGGGGATTGTTGGGGTTTAAGGTGGTGGGTTTTCTGGGATTTTAAAGTGGGTTGTCTCCGGGTTTAAGTAAGGGGGGGTTTGTCTGGACTTAAGGGGATTGTTGGGGTTTTAAAAGGGGGTTGTCCGGTTTAAAAGGGGGTTTGTTCCGTGTTTAAGGGTGGTTGTCTGGGCTTAAGGGGCTGTTTGTGGTTTAAGGTGGGTGCACGAGTTTAAGGGGGGTTGGTACCAGGTTTTAAGGGGGGTTGTCCGGTTTAAGGGGGGTTTGTCCACTTTAAGGGGGTTGTTGGGTTTAATGGGGATTGTTGGGGTTAATGTGGTTGTCTGGGTTGAAAGGGGTTGTCCGGTTTAAGGGGGGTTGTCTGACTTAGGGGGATTGGTTGGGTTTAAGGTGGGTTATCCAGGTTTAAAGGGGTTGTCTGGGTGTAAGGGGGGTTGTCCGGGTTAAGGGTTAAGAGCGATACTTGCGCATTTTGGGCTATCGCTGACATCCTCGCAGCTGCGTTTCCCTTTGCGTCGGCACTTGCGAGTTTGCAGCTGCTGCGTCGAACATCTCGGTTTGATGCGCATAATGCAAAGGTAATGTCCACCGCGCGAAAATTTAAAGTTTCGTGAATTTTATCATTGTTCGTGCTTTATACCATTGGTTCTGTGCCATTTTCTTGTAATTTTCTTCCATTCATACACCGCTTCGGGCTTCCAGCCTATTCATCACGGAAAAGCGGCCGTCTTTAAAAAAGCCAACAGAAGTGCTTCTGATGCAATCTGTTGTATTCGGTGGCCGCAGTGAACGTCGAAAAATTTCGAAATGGAGACCCGAAGACACAAGCGGACAATGTGTTTTTCCTATAGAAGGCGTCGTATTATTGAAGTAGCAAGAGTCATCCAACAGCTAAGCGAGGATGTGATTATTGTCGAAATGAGCCGAGAGCTCACAAATTAATCACGAAACCATTGTAGGCCTTGCAAGTGTATTCAGGATAAGCTACAAGGTCGGTGGGAATTGAAAAATGCGAAATGCCTTTTTTTTAAAAATGCTATGCGAAATGCGGAATTTTTTATTGCCTTTTTGGCCCACTTTCTTCTATTTTCGGCCGGCTTTTCATTTTTTTTCTACCCTTTTTTCAAGGGAGCAAAAAACCGAAAAAATAATGCGATAAAAGACCAAATTTTAAACAAACTTTTTTTCTTGGCTCTCTTAAATCTACACACAATTGCGTTGACATTCCATACGGCATGCCGGAACATGTGATCACAGAAATATTTTCGCTAAACTTTGGCTTGATGAATTTAGATTCTTGCCATGTTCTGACATTCATGTTTTGTGGGGAAAATGACAATCTCATGGCCCCACCATATCTTTTCACTCTATTTAACAACGAACACGCTCTCCAAGTTTTCATGAGTTTGAATTTTTTTGACATACTTATATAACACTTATACAAAGTGGTTATTATTATTATTTTTGTCTTTAAAATAAATATAATAAATCCTGTATAGCTAACTGGCAACGGGTTTGTTTTTGTCGTATATGATCTTCTAAAATAATTCTTTTCTATCTCCTCTCTCTCTCTCCTCTCGTTCATCCACACTTTCTCAGAACAGAGCTATTCAGAAATCCTGAATAAAGCAAAAGCGAATTATCTGTCGGGTTTAGTAACTTAACAGCTCGGTTTTGGCGTGTTCACTGGCGTGGGTTGCTCAAATTACTTCGTCATACGCAAGCAAGACTGCGCCCTTGATCGTTTATGACACGCACATCAACAAAAAATGATCTTTTTTTCTGCATTTTTGTTGTTTTTCTCGAAAATTAAGTCGGTGACACCCAGATTTTATTGGTGCGCCGAAAGATCGAAGACGGTTCTTACATAAGTAGAAAATCAAAAATCGGTCGAATTTGTTTTTAATTTATGCATGGAAACGGCAACATTTTTCCATTTTTCCCTCCCATAGAGCTCTGTACAAATTTTTTTGAAAATAAACACTTTTTTAAACATCCTAGCTCAAGAACGAAGTCGGTGACCCCCATTTTTTTATTTCAGATGTCAACCCTACATCAATAAAATACCATATAATCCAAAATTAAGGAAATCGATCGATTAATTTTTAATTGATCCTCTATCCCCTAAGGGGGCTTGTTGTGTTTTTAGGTGGGTTGGCACAGTTTAAGGGGGGTTAGTCCGGTTTAAGGGAGGTTGGTTGGGGTTTAAGGGATTTTTTGGGTTTAAGGGGGTTTTGGGTTTTAGGGGGGTTTTGGTGGCACATAATATGCATTCATGCGAAGACGTGCACACATGCACGCCCATTGCGTATGCATTGTGCGGACCGTTGCACATGCGTTGTCCGGGTGTACGGGGGGGTGTCTGGTGGCTTAAGGGGAAATTGGTTGGGGTTTAGGGTGGGTGTCCGGGTTTAAAAGGGGTTGTCCGGGTTTAAAAGGAAGGGGGGGGGTTGTCTGGGCTTAAGGGGCCTTGTTGTGTTTAAGGTGGGTTGCACACGAGTTTTAAGGGAATTAAAAAAGGGGGGCTTGCCCAGGTTTAAGGGGGTTGTTGGGTTTAAGGGAATTTGGGTGTTTAAAAAGGGGGTATTTGCACTGATTATTTTAAAAATTTGTAACCGCTCCGCCAGGGGGATTTAGCCGTTCGAGAACCGCGACGTGTATTTTTTTTTGATATTTTTTTAGGGAAAATCATTTACCAAATTCGAAGGAGGTCCATCGCTTTCCTAGCAGATCGCATCAGAACGGGTATTTGTTTTTGAAATTTTTATTTTTAATTTTTGAGTTTTTTAATTATTTTATAGTTTTTCAAGGGATGATATTTATTATTCATTACCGTCTGCTGCCTCATTATTCAAAAGCGCGCATCTTGATTGTTGTTTACTGGACATTATTCTGCAATAATTGGTCGCATTGCGCTCTAACGCGTGATGTCAAGCGCAACAGTCTTTCGGCGCGTGCACCATCACTTTAAGCGCACACGCTAACAATTAACGCTGCAAGACAAAGCACGCGCTCCAAAGACGTAACAACTGTTAACGTTTTGTGTAAAGGAAATGGCCAGTTTTTTTTCGGATATTAATTTACTTTCTTTACTGTAATAAATAGAAATAATGGGTGCGATGGTCATGTTTGTAATGTCGAATAATGTGTCCTCGGCAGTAAAAACATTTTAATAATGGGTCTCGGCTTCGCCTCGCCCATTATTTATGTTTTTACTTGCCTCAAACACATTATTCTTACATAAACATGAACATCTTACCCTTTATTTCTTAAATCTTTCCCTGGAGATGGCTAGTGCACACAAGGAATCAAGTGTTAAAAAACCCAAGTGTGCTCGGCAGGAGTCAAACCGGCTCAGGGTTCACACTAGGTTTTGAAAATAGTGCATCTACTTGGACACAAATTTGTTTCCTTGAGGTTAAAAAAGTGTGAAACACTTCAAATTTTATGCGTGTCAAGTTTTAACAGGTTTGAGTACTGTTTTACATGCACTACTGCAAACAATCCATAAATATCCAATTCTAAAACCCAGACTGGGCATATTGAAAAGTAATTACCCCGATGACCCTTAAACTCTTAAAGAACTCTGGAGTATCTTGATTACCTTTTGGGACAGTGAGAGAGGGTTAATGAACTAAAAAAGACGTAAATACACTCAAATTTAAGCCTATATTTTTTCAGATTGGCTATGTATTTAATAGTAACAGAGTAATTATTTGTTTGAGTGAAAATGATACAATATTGTGAGCATGTGCCAGAGCAAACTCTGTGATTTTATTGTGTAGTTTTAAGTGGTTATTTTTTGTGTCCGCATAGATGCAAAATTTTACTCCATCTAGACCCAGAGGGTGTTTTGAATCAATCCCATGATGCATAGCAATGTGCTTATACCATACTGTACTAACACATGTCAGTACTTATGGATAAAAAGTGTTCAAAAAATTTAAGAACCACAAGACATTTCATAATCATTCAAGTGGGCTAAAATGAGCATTAAAGTCAGGGTTTGTTAAGAATAGGATTTTTATGTGATCACATGACCCTATTGAGGTGAAATTTCCGAAAACTGGTGCATTGTGGGATTGACTCAAAACACCCTCTGATCTAGACCAAAGTGCGTCCACCTCTGGAAAAGTGCGTCTTTGACGCAAAAACGCACACTAATGTGAACCCTGAACCGGCTACCTCAGTATTACTAGCATGGCGCTCTTGCCAATTGAGCTAACAAGCCAGGGTTAGGATCGGGGATTCCCAAATCTAAAATTTTACAAAATCCCTTCTTTTATGATGCATGCACACTTTTAAGCATTGCTGTTTGCAGGTATACTCTAACCCTAACGGTCTTTTGGTTTCTAGCCTATCTCCAGAGAGGAAGGAAGGGGTAAGGGGATAGAAGCTAAAGAAGGTTGGCCATCCATGGCGGGATTCAAACCCTGGGGCTTCCGGCGCACCATTCCCATGAGCAGGGATGGCAAGCCACGAGGGAGTCACTGGCCCGGGCAGCGATTTCGTACCCATATGAGTGTTGGTACAATGATGTCATTGCATCTTTTTGGACTTAGTGCATTTTCTAGCCTCAGCTCATTGAGTGCTAGTGAGTTTTGGTAGTGATAAGGTTAGTATTAGCACTGCAAATGTGCATAAATCGCACAAATTTGAAAATTGGGGGCGCTCTTCAAATTAGTGATTTAAATGCCCACAGGCATGGAAGGGCAACCAAAAAATGACTTGTGAAGGGTTAATGTCTGACTGGCAAGGAAAGGCACTCAGGAGGTACTAATAGAAAAAGAGTGTACACAGATTGACCTGTAATAACCCCATGTGACCTTTGACCTCATTCACATTTGGATACATTTTCTTACACAGAAAACCATGAAGTAATTTGCTTGCTGAGTTTTTGTGCAGGCGGTTTGCAAAAGGCACAAATTTTTGTTTTAACACTACGTTAAATCCACCTACGTTAAATCCACACACACACACATTCTGCAGAAGTTGTATTAACTGGAGAAGAGACTAGAGAGACGATGGGATGGAAAGCAAGCTGGTTGGAGTGCAGCCTGGTGTTGCTTGTGCTAGCGCTACTCATGTGTCGGAATAGCAGTGTACTGGCCAAAAAGAAGAAAAATGACATCGTCAAGAAATGTGAGACTTGCAGAGAACTTGTGAAGAAATTTGCTGAGGTATGTGGGGTTTGGATTTTTGTGTCGCCTGAACGAATGTTCATGGAGGCACATACTAGTCCAAATTTTGTGTGTCCGTCCGTATGTCCGTCCGTCCGTCCGTCCGTATGACTCGGTTAACCTTTTTAAAAATGCTCTGCAGGCTAAGCGCTATCCCCGATTTACTTCAAACTTGATAGGATGATAGAGTGAGGTGCCGCAATATTATGTGTAGCTTTTGGCTTTTTTTTTTTTTTTTTTTTTAATTTGCTTGCTGAGTTTTTGTGCAGGCGGTTTGCAAAAGGCACAAATTTTTGTTTTAACACTACGTTAAATCCACCTACGTTAAATCCACACACACACACATTCTGCAGAAGTTGTATTAACTGGAGAAGAGACTAGAGAGACGATGGGATGGAAAGCAAGCTGGTTGGAGTGCAGCCTGGTGTTGCTTGTGCTAGCGCTACTCATGTGTCGGAATAGCAGTGTACTGGCCAAAAAGAAGAAAAATGACATCGTCAAGAAATGTGAGACTTGCAGAGAACTTGTGAAGAAATTTGCTGAGGTATGTGGGGTTTGGATTTTTGTCATTGATAATAATTGATAATCTTAAGTTTTTAAAAATTCAGCTAGTTTGCAGGCTGTGTAAATACTGTAAAAGTGCCAAGTGTTGTGATTAGCAAAAATTGTCCTTCCTTTAAAGTCTGACTCAGAGATTTCTGAATATAATTTATTAAAATATATTAATTAAAAATAGTCAACAAGAGCTAAAGATAGTCACCTAGAATGCTCAATTCCAAAGTTTGAGATGAATCGGAGTTTTCGTTTTGATGCAGTAAACATTTATGTGTATATAACATTACCATAGGATACTGTGTATAACAAAGTTTCCGGATCCGGAATTTTTAAACAAAAATGTGATTCTCTATATGAAGGACTTCGATTTGAGCTTAGCTATTTCACACAGTGTTTAGTATATGGACAAGCATTATGTACATGCAAAAAACACAATTTGTTTGAAAATTGATGGCGCCCTCATCGGGAAATCTGAGTCAGCCTTTAATATGAGTTCAATGAGGAATGACAATTCAAACCACTTCAAAGAAGGATGAAAATAAACTTAGAACATTGATGATACACTTGAATGCAAGACTGATCAATATCATCACAATACAGAAAAGAAAGAAGATACAATGGGCCTAATGCATTATGAAGTTTGTGGTCTCAATATGGTCTAACTCAGAGGATGTTTTCTGAAAGTCCCACAATCCCATGCAAAACTGGAAATCACCAGGGTGCGTTCTGTCAAATCCCATATTGAATTCTGTAGAAAATAAGGTATTTTAAATCTGTCCTATCTCTGCTAGTAATTAGTCGATAGTACATTAAAAGATCTCTGAAGATAATCAATTTAATATACATAATATATAACTTATTTTCCTAATCGACTGATGTATGGAAAACATCAACTTGAAAGTAACAACTCAAATATCCCTCATAAATTGAAATTTACTGTTAGAATCTATGTGCTGTGAAAGTGACCATTACTTGACCCTGGTATTTACACTGTGCTAACTACAAAGCATGCATTGTATGATGGAATGTTCTGAAATCATCCTCTGGGTCTAACTATCAAGTGTATCAAGTGCTTTGTCTTGTTTTCAGCTTGATTTGGTTCTTCTTAGAACACAAATTGGTCCCTCTTTGTTGAGAAGTTTTACTGTCAGCCAAGCTAAAAAATAAATTCCTCATCAACCGAACTTTTAATCTTTTATTTTACAGGGTATAGAGAGAACAGAACGCTACAATTTTGCCGGCGGTGATGTGGATTGGGAAGAAAAGAAACTAGGAAGCTATGCCACAAGGTAAACCTAATAAAATACTTCTCCACAGGACAAAATTTGAATAAAAGTCTGGATTTTTAGACAGCTTTTAATTTGTTTGGTACTACTGCACTAATTCTGTAGCTCCCTTGACTGATCACAGTACTTGTTATCTCAATTTTTTGTTATTGGAATCAACTAAAATTTTGAGAATAAGCTTTTTTCAAGGATATCTAGTGAACCATGAATAAAACAGAAGGTGCTGAATGCACCTTTAAAGGTGCAACAAGAGATTTTGAGGAACCCAAATATTGTATCATAGTAGTAATTTCATATAGATTTGATGCTCAATAGATTTCTTATACCTTTTATTTGGCAAAAGAAATGTCTTAAAAGAGAGGAAAAAGTGATTTTGATTATATTTCAATGTAAAACATTGGCCGAATTTCGTATTTGCTCCTGTATGAAATTAGAAATTTCAGTTTTTGTACCAAAAAAACATTTCTCAACTTAATGCTTTCAGATGGGGATATTTTTGATGGAAAGCTTTACATCAGGGCAAAAATCAGTATTTTCGATTTTTTTAGGGACACCTGATATGTGAAATCTCTTGTTGCACCTTTAAATAATGAACATTTTGTGTAGTTACAAACTCCCACTTGCATAGCTAAGTCTAAACTCTAAGTTGAACCCAGTAAACTTGATTGAATCAGTTTTGATATAAAATTAGGGCACTTTTCACCTAGATATAATTTTGGGTTTTCAGCAGATTTAAAGTGGTTTCAACTCAACTGCTCTCTCAAACTGGGTTTCAAAATCCCCAGTTGAACCCAGTTTAAACTGCAATCTTGTTCATAAGTCATTGGAACACTTGTTAATATTGGTAGCTATGCAAGGAGATATAGGCTTGAAGCGCATTGACACTAGAACTAACTTTCCCCCTCTCCGCCCCCTCCCAAGTCAGTGTTGAAAATAATATGCAGCGAGATTGACCAAGTGCATCGTGCTTATGCAACATTGAATTGAGGTGGCGGGAACCAAATCTGCACAAAGTGTTCCAACAATTATGAACAAGATTGTGGTTTAAGCCAGGTGGTTTTACAGCAAAGTTGGCAAAATAACAAAATTTTGAAAATAGATCAGCAATACAGACTGTAAACCACAAGCAGGTTTTTGTGTCATACATAGTGATCACTCAATGTAGTTTGTTGATGTAGTCGATTGTTTTTAGGTCAGGTCAGGTTCTTTAGGTCAGGTCAGGTTTCCTTTGAGGGCCTGCTCCTGGTATCCTGGTAACCAGTACTACCTGTCCCAGGGCCGAGTCGTCGGCGGCTAAACCGACACTCCCATCGGATTTGTAAGGAATCTGATTAGGAGGGTAGCTGGTTACCCTGGTAGAATGAAAAAGAAGATCTACCTACAAGGGCGTCAGCTCTGGCGGCCATCCAGCACATGCTGCCTTGCATGTTGGGCATAGTTGCCCAAAGGCTAGGCCCACCGCTGATAACTGTGGATTGACGTCAGGAAGGGCATCCGGTCAATTATGTTTTGCTCCAATAAATCCTCACACAGCAGTATTGCTGAGTGTGAGGTGAATCCGGCCACCCTCGTTTACGGGGACAAAACCGGATTTAAAACTTTGGTTTAACTAACTAACTAACGATAGACCACAGCTTTGTTTTAGTTTAAAATGCCAATATTAGCAGTAGAATAATGATTTGTCAGTGATGTTCAATTGTGTATACATATAGTTGGTATCTAAATGGTTGACACTTTGTGATCAATAATTTCCAAACAGTAAAGATGACAACATATTGATTTTTTTTGTTTAATTGATTTCTTTAGTGAAACCAGATTCATTGAAATTACAGAGCAGCTGTGTTCAAGTTCAGCCCATGAGGTAAGCAATCAATTGATGCAACAAAATATCATTTCCTCATTCAAAAAAGGTATTTTTTTAAATATTTTATTGCTATATGTTTACATGATAATAGCCACAGTTCAACTTAACACAAATTACCTAAAAAAGCAATCTCTAAGTTGGTTGCATAAATTTTACACCACAATTTAATTCAAAATGTGTTATTACAACATAATTTGGCCTTTTTTTGCCAGAATGGTGATTTAGTTTTCCAACGTGATGATTCCTTCTGCCAAGGTTGAAGGTTTACTGCTCTTTTTCTATTTTATCCCCTTTCTTAAAAAAAAAAACCATTGGGGATATTGCGACACCATATTCCTTCTGTCTCTGTGTGTGTTCACTTTGGTTAGGTTGACAGGTTTGTGCTGCTATTCTTACATGCTTTGCATTAAATTAAACTTCATACTTGGTCACAGGAACCAATGACCCAAGTAGTTAATATAGGGTGTGCCCACATTAACCTGTAATGACATCTGTGTGACGTTTGACCCCAGTCCTCCAGCTTGGTTAGGTTTTGTTAAGTTTCTAAAAGGTGACGTTTGCCAGATCCCAGTGTCCTAGGGATGAACTTTGTTCCTTTTATTTGATTTCTTCTTTAAAAAACTGCCATGGGTACTTATTTTATGTCCTCTGTTCTCCTTAAAAGCTCAGCGTCCATATTAATAATGATAACATACAAAATATCAAATAATTGCAGATAAAACCTAAGATTGAACAGTGTAAAAAGATAATCCTTAAGTCTTAAGGATATTGAAGTACTTAAGGATAGTGGTTCTGTCATGTTGCCAGGTGTATATAAGATGGAAAATAGGTATTTGGTCCAAAAATCGGTTGAAAAATTTGAATTAAAATATAAGATGTTACTTTTTTTATCTTCCAATGTTGCATAGTTAAATTTGCATACAATATGTGGTAGTGCCTTGAAGTTAAAGCTCTTTGTGTGGGCCATATTTGTGTTTCCAGAAAAGTCATTTGTTGTGCACTGACCCAGGTTTCCTGTGATGTTAAGGCTTAGACCGCACATGTTAAAACACATGTGATGTGTGTAATTATGCATGCAGTGAAAAAAGCTAGTCACTGATTGTTTCAATAGTAATGGCTTGTGTATTGAGTGCAGAATTTAAAGTCAGTCTTTGTCTGGGAGTCGACTGGATGATGTACAGGAAAATAGCAGTCATGAATAATGTTAAATAAAGGAGAGAATGTACAAGAAGTGTGTTTGGCTTGTTTGGACCTAAAGGCTACGGACAAGGCCTTCCGCACTGTAATTGTGTGTACGGTTCTTCAATATACCTATTGCTGTAAATTGTGTTTCTCCGGCCGTTGAGATAACGGGAAAAAAAAAAAACTGTGGCCTACAAGTAATATTTGCACACTGTGATATCATTATTTGTACAGGTTTTGAATATACTCATGGCATATTTTGCTCTGATTGGCTCATTACTAAAAAGTAAAACATTTCCGATCCCAGTGTCCCACTTGGACAGACTTGGTTTGGGTAGTGGTGCATGCCAGTAAAAAAAAAATTTACCCCCAATGCACTGTGTCATCACTAATTGCCCATATTAATTGCTTATTTGGCATATTGTATCCACCAGGGGAATCTTGCATTTGATCTTGTACTTTTTCTCTTATAAAGTTGTAACTTATAGAAGTTAAGCAGTAGATCTTTCCTGTTGTCCAGGTTGGGTTTGTAGATCTTGAAATGCCTTGATAAAGTTGAGTGTTGTCCTCAAATCATACCAGCTTTCCAAAGCTCCTTATCCTGCATTGTTGTCTGTACTTCTGGAACTTCTAGTCCAGTGTCCTGTTGTAGTTCATTAGCATACACGGCCATTTTCTTACTCACATGGTAGCCTATACGGCAGCTACACCATGTCTACCGCGGCAGCTACTGCAAAGTACACACTGGGCTATTTGCGAGGCAGTAGCTGCAAGATAGGACTTATAAAGTACACAGTTATTAGGTTTACAGTGATGTGGCTACTCTGCTGTACCTACCCCAATGGCTACCCTGTAGTTGCCCACTAGGTGGATAGAAGGTGGATGTTGTGTAGACAGTACTGGAGTAGACACGCGGCCACCACATAGCTACCCCGCGGTTACCACGACGCCATTTTGAGAGTGGATGAAAATTTCATGAAATGAGGGAGCTATACACTTGTTCTCTGTTTAGCATTTTTTGAACGTTTTTTAGGAAAATCATTAGGAAATTCAATTCGGGTATCATTAAAACCCCCATATACCCGCACATGTAATAAAAAAATGCAAATATACGCCAAAAATATCTCAAAAAACAAAATTGGCCATGAGAAATACTGCGCGCGCTGAGAGCCGGTATAACCATGTAGCTACTCCACGACGGGGGAGACAGCCGCTGTGTGTACACTATACGTCTATGCGGCAAAAATACACGGAATCCTGGCCGGCGAGTGTACGTCTAGTGGGTAGGTAATCCATGTCTACTCGGTGGTAGCTGTGTGGTAACTACCATGAAGAAATTGGCCGTGTATGTGAGGGCTGGTCTGCCATGTTTCCTTCCTCCATGCTTTGGTGTCTAGCACACTAGAAAAGATACAGGATCACTCTTGTATGCCTCACTAATTTTACTTGTTTAATATACTCTATTAAGTATGAGCCTATCCCGGATAACGGTAAAAAGAAAAAGAAGTCCAAAGAGAAAATCCATCAGGAAGAATTAGATGATCAATTCCGATTTATGAAGGTAACAACCGTAATGTGATGAAAAGAACTGTGGAATTTTGTTTTGTCATTGGCACTGTTTTGAGCACAACACATTATAGTGGAATTGTATCTTCAATGCTGAACATTATGATAATCCAAGCCCCCCACCCACACACACAATTGAACAATGTTCATCTTTACGATCATTATAATTTCCTTGTTTCCCTTGTTGTTAGAATGAAAATAAGGGCACATGTGATTCAGTGGATACAATGTAAAGCACTCAACCCACATGCCAAAGGTTGTGGCTGGTATTCTGAAAGGGAGACTAACTTTAGACCTGGGTTTAAACCAGGGTTAGTCCTACAAGAGGGGACCTTTTTTTCTTACAACATACTCTAAAAGTGTGCTGTAACGGGCGAGAAAATTCCTCATGGACGGGCTGTTCCAGCCCATCCATGAGGAATTTTCTCACCCGTTACATTAAACTTTCAAAGTATTTTGAAAGGAAAAAAAGTTCCTTCTTGTAGGACTAACCCTGGTTTAAACCCAGGTCTAAAGTTAGTCTCCCTTTCAGAATACCAACCTGTAAGTTTAAGCCAACTGGGCCAATAATTGCTCACTTGAATAAGGCAACTTTCTGTTCCTGTGTACATGTACACAGCTCTGCTCCCCTTTACCTTATTTACCATTTAGAATGAAAATGTTCACTTTTCTATGTTAAATTTTCTTACAACAGTTACTAATTGTAAAAAAAATGGATCACAATACATGACCATGGGTTCAGTACAAAATAGGCAAAAAATCTTTCAGTATTTATGTTACAGTACATGCTCATCTGTGGGGATCTTTGATTTGACATGAATTTTCTGGGTTCCAATTTGACAAAATTAATGGTAACTTTAAATAATGACATTACTCGGGAAATAGAGCCCAAGCTAGCCTTTGTATTATCATTCTTCACACTCTAGCACACACACTGTAAACTGAAAATGTCTTGAATTCAAAACATGTCATTTTTAAATGCCCTTTACAATGAGGAATTAACTTTTGTTGCATCCATGAATTCAAGATATTAGCAAAACATTCCACTTCAAAACAAGACTCAAAACTAGAGACAATAGAAGACAGTCCACTTGAAAACAAGACACTTGCAACAACTGTTTATCTTGAATGCAAGATAAAATTAGCAAAGAGATTAAACATTGTCTGGGTGGCCTCATATATTTAAAAGCAGTATTCTTTTACAAGACAAATTAAAATAGGTCGCTTGTAAGAACTCAATGTTACTGATCTAGTATTGGGTGGCAAATCTCTAACTTTGGGTTGACAGATGTCTTGTTTTGGGTTTTGATTTTGAGTACTTTCCTATTGTTATAAATGCCTAATTCTCTACTTTTTCACAGTTATCATGCACTTGAAATTGATTGTTTGCAAATCAACACACCTTGGTTTCACAGTGTCACATTGCATTGGTCATTATGTGGGAGCCAGCATTTATTGCATGGGATATAGCATTAATTTGTGTGGGAAAGAGAATTAATTTGTGTGGGATAGAGCATGATGGAATAAGTTTTCCTACTCAGGGCATATTTGAGAAATGACACAAAGAATTTGACATATTGTTTGTGAAATGTGGTTGAAGTACAACAAACAAGTATCGGGGTGGAGAATTTATTAGTGCCTATTGTTAACTGTTGCAGTATGATTCTATTAGAAACTCTATACACAGTCAAATTTTCATAAATGTCTTTGAAGTACCTACAGGGTAGCAATGAAGTACCCACTTGCATGGGTACCTAGCTATACATCAACCTATACTCTGTTTGATCGCAAGTTTAAGGGTGACGTCACTACGCGTGTTAGGTTTCACACCACTAGAAACGCAGGCGTCAACTTTGGAATTGCAGCATTTACGCATGCGAACAAAGGCACAATCAAAACACTAGAGCGAATGCAGAGTCACATCATGGCCTCATCCTCAAACTCGAGACTGAACAAAGTATAAATACACAAGCAGTACCTTAACCATTAGTGCACCCTAAACCTGTGAAGGTGATCCCATGATGAGCTTCAAACTCAATGGGATTATTTTAGTAATTTTTTCCATTATTTTAGTATTTTGGTCACTAGTGTTACATTTTTTACATAAAAAAATGTTGTCATCCTCTATGAGTCAAAGTGTTGTCCACTAGGCAGCTGGTATGGGAGTACCTTAGAAGGTATTCCAAAGTAGCTGCATCTATATATTGCTGTCACCTGCAGGCAACTTCAGAGTATATGATTAGTACTTCTAAGAAAACACCGCTGCTGTGCACCATGTGTCTTGGGTACTTCACAAATCTATATCTGTTGGGCCTACATCAGTAGTGCATCAAAGGGGTACCCTTGGAGTTGGGCTGAAAGTAAACATGGAGAAGGTTAAGCTCCAGGTTACACTGCGAGTAAGAATTTGGCTGTGTATGTAGAGTTATGGTATCTTCACCTATACATATTGTTCAAAGGGTCTTGCACTAGTGTTTTATTTAAAAGTGTCCACATATTTGGGGAGGTGTTTAGGCATTAGAAATGTTCCTTAGCCAGCACAATTGAGCAACAGGGTTCCGACCTCACTCAGCTTCGTCCAACAGTGGACAGAGATAGCTAATGATGATGAATTTGCCCAACTCTTTTCTTCAGTTAGTTGGTTTATTGTGTCATCTGATCGAATATTCATGGAGACACTAACCTCTCTGGATGTTAAAGTTATAAGAAAGTTTTGGTGACAGTCAAAAAACCATTATCATGTTTGTAGGATAACTCCCCTGGGCCTTATGGAAGCACAGAGGACATCTTGTATCGTCCACTGAATAAGTTACCCAGTTTAAAGAAGAAATAAAACAAACAAACAAAAGTGTGGGAAAATATTGGATCCAAATTCCAAAACATAATAATGAGAAAATTTGATGATTTTTGCCCAATATTTATTGGTCTCATTATGAGTTTTAAAATATATTTTTGTAACTCATAACTCGACCAATAAATATGGGCTCAATCAATCCAACAGCTTGCAAGTTTTTAGAGTTTTACGCAGACGTGATGAGTCAAGTTAAGTTACCTCATCAAATTGAATTACAACTGCACCAGCCATAAAACTCTAGGCTTAATTTTGCCTTGATGTCCTTGGTTTGTAAGGTATTATGATTTTCAGATTGCAGTGAACCAGCAAATATTGACTTGTTTTACAATTTTTCATTTTAGTGCCATTCTATGCTTGAAGAACATGAAGAAAAATTAGAGGAATGGTGGAAAGAGCATCAGGAATCTGACCCAGATCTCGCACAATGGCTATGTATAGATGGAATCCAAGGTAAGGAAGAATGTATTCCAAAAAGTGAACAAGTACATGGTCTACTCTACAGTAAAGACCAAAGTTTTCCGTTTTACAGAAACAGAAAATTCACAGAATTGCGAGTTAGAACACAGATTTGGAGAAAACTGAATGTCCTGAAAAAACCTGGATTTTTCCAGTTATTTCTGATTTTTGACACAAACTAATGGTTCAAATTCATAAGTCCACCCTAAACGGGATTTTTCACTGAAATCGCTACCAGTAAATCTAATGCCAAATTCGTCATACTTCCTGTGTGCTTGTTCCTGGTGTTTCTAGTTTAAATCATGTTGTGTTTTTAGTTTAAGAAAATTGAACTGTTTCCCTAGAATGGCATAAATTAAGGCTTTTAATTAGAAAACGGAAAAGAAAACAGAATCGGCGATTTAGAAAACGGGAAACTTTGGTCTTTACTCTACAGACCCGCTTTTATAACCCATCTCTTGAGTTCTTTCTCAAACTCAAGGAAAACCTCTCCATCATACCGCCAAAAGAAAGTGAAGTATGCACCTGTGAGATGACAATGATGTTTCTCATTTATAGGTTAATAACTGCCCATTTACTTCTTGCGAGAAAAATGGGGCAGAAAAATGCACGCGCTCTGAGATTTTTATGCATCTAATGTTCCACAGGAGCGAGTACTTTGAACAAGCATCTAAATTCAGCACAAGTGCATTGATTTATCCCCTTTTCCAAGCAAAAGTAAATGCAAAGTTATTAAACTAATTTATACATGACAGAAAACAAAAGAAGTTGTCGTAATTAGTGATAAACAGAAGTTTTAACAATATTAGTTATCATTGAAATTAAAAACAAATTACCCACTGAGAAAATAAACCAGTTCTAGACGATGCATGCACTTATGTTCTAAAGCACCTTAATACTCAGTATACAGAGTGCAACTGGACATTTCAATCCATGCACAGCTTCACT
>JAMKCH010004779.1:0-47014 GCA_023653785.1 Ophioderma brevispina | reverse complement strand
CTTATTATTCAAATTTTCTATTTTCAACAGCAGATTCAAATTTGAATTTGCTATAACTCAGTCCGGTCGTAATTTGTAATTTAACTTTATTAGATATATACAACCACTGCATACAACCCCCTTTTTCTCTTCCTCTGTCTTTTCTATTGTGAGTGTTCATACCATAACCCTCTAGATTAAAAATAATCAGAGGTTTTTTTCTTTTAGGTGCGTTTCCCAATCATATAGTAAGTCAGTGTCTAAATTTTGAGCATTCATTCATTTTTATCAAAATTTTACTTAACTTCGTAATTTGCGGTTAAATATAGAAAGTCGCCATTCATCAGTAACACTAGAGTTGAACATGTCAGTTGTGTTTTAATACATACAATGATTACTCCTTAAGATGTATAGCCATTGTGTGTTAATTCTTCCGATTCTTTGGCATTAACTTGGTATCTTAGTGGTTAAATCTCATTTTTAATCCTATTTGTCCCCTGTTAATACCAGTCTTAATAATATAAGTATACTTAATAAGTTTTTTGAAGTTGCGCGCGTGTGTGATCGCATGTCCTAAAAGGATTGCACCGCTGGACAGTGTATGTAATAAATGTGTATACCACATGATCATACGTTTCCGCTCATATCATCCAACATTTCTAGGGCCTTACATTTTTACTAGGGTAATGAGACAAAATATTCTTTCTTCTGATACCAAACCCCAAGTTTGGATGGACTAATAGGAGGGGCAAGGCCTGTCGATTTGGTGTTAATACTTACCGCAGAAAATATATACGGTTCAGAAGCGTATCCAGAGTGTCTTTGTCCCAATTGGCTCGGTTTCGTTAGGTGTGTGACATCGTCAACAACCACCCAATCATAACCCTCTTTAAGTCCAACAGGATATGCGGACCTTTTTAACAGGAGCAACTACGCCTTGACATAAACACCCTCTCGTACGTCGGGAAGACCATCTTAGCACACTTTTTCTTGCGGGTCTGGTCTTTTCTTCAACACACCGTATCCATCATCACAAGCCGGGCTGAAAAACAGTACTTTATCGATAGTAGAGGTTTGCATGTTGTTCTCATTCCAAATTATTATTGACGGATAAAGATAGTATTTAAAGAAAAAGTCTTAGAAAATTATAAAATTTATACCAAGATTGACTTTTAAACAACTAAAGAATAAAAAATTGTATGTAATAATATAACTAAATTCATTTGCATGTAATTTTTTTAGCAGCTCATGACTTCAATATTTTGCCTATCTGGTTAGCAATTTTCACAACTGACGTTTATAAAACCTTAGAGATTAAGACGTCCACTCAATCCGGTGTAGAAGTAATTGTTTAGTCCGTCCTAATCATAGTCCGGCTAACACGGTAAGGAATAGGACACTCGATCAATGATTCACGCAACATTAATTT
The DNA here is from genome assembly GCA_023653785.1 of Ophioderma brevispina. NCBI lineage: Eukaryota > Metazoa > Echinodermata > Ophiuroidea > Amphilepidida > Ophiodermatidae > Ophioderma > Ophioderma brevispina. The sequence continues at coordinate 45,606 of JAMKCH010004779.1, read as the reverse complement.
CACGCTTATACCTATATCGTCGCTGAGCGGGAGAAAACTCATATGTGCATTGACCTTTAAGAGCCAAAACTCACTGTAGTAAACAAAAAGTGTAACGTGACAAAACCTCATATGTTCCACACTTTTCCCACATTATCAACAGTGACGGACATCCTCCATAGAATTATGAATGTTGAAAATGCACTCTCTACAGCACACAATTGGTATAAGGGAAAAATGCACGTAACTCGATTTTGTAAAGTCATTAGCTCGCCACAGACCTGTTTTGGATATAGTATCGTTATAGAATGTAAATTACTTTGTTATCTTTCTATTGATACAAAAATATTATACTTTTGGCAAATTCATACAGGTACTGCAGCTTCCAAAATTTTACTTTTGAACGTAATTTCTACAGGGCCTGCAGTTGGGCCTATTTACTAGGCACTGAATCTTCATTCACTAAAGTAATCTGGTCAGGTTAGTTGCATTCCGACCTTTTCTGAACATTCGGCCAACTTTCAAAAAATCTGAACCTTTCACATAGGTACTATGCAATATTCATAAATTAATGTTAATACCCAGCCCGGTCCAGTGGAATCAACCCTCGTGCTTATGCACACACCTTGCAAGGTTGCACACAATTACCACCCAAATCGAGGCAGACGCACAAAAAACTTGGCCGAAAAAATAAAAAGCTCTCAAAAATTTGAAGTTCGGGATCATTTAAAAAACCATACCTTTGCGTTAATTTTGGATTCGATCAATTTCACTTGAAAATTCAAGATCAAATTCATTTCTCAAAAAGTGGGGTTCGACCTTCGCCGAAGAAAAAACCAAAAGGAGAAAATTTTTTGTTCGTAAGCCTTCTTAACCACTTTAACCAGCGAGGGATTTGTTGGCATGTTGGGATTTTAATTCAAAAACCTTTCACTGATACAGGCAGACTCAAGCGTCTACAATCCAACACGTAACAATAGAAGCGATCAACAGCATGCAAGTGATACTGTGATACACGAAAGTTAACACAGGAAAGAAATTTCGCTTCCAGCAGGTGCTCACTCGCTTTCTTTTCTTTTATTATAATCGCAACTGATTGACAGCAGCCATTTGTCACCCGTCAAACACGGCTGCACACTAACCCTTCGGGCAGTGTTCTTAATTGATTTCGATGCTTTGTTTGTAGCAAGAACATCAATTGTGTAAAACACGTTTCAAATCGTCTTTATCCCTACTTTTGTACAATGGCGTCTATTGAAAGTGACAAGTAACCGCCAAAATTCGCGATTCCCGCTTGGCCTTTGCAGTTCGCCGGGCCGAGTAGCAGTCTCCAGTGGGCTACCAAATCCGTGGATTGTCAAACATTGGTGACCATTGCACCGGCTTTGGCGTGCGTATGTTTATGCAACTCTTTCCTTATACTGGGCAAACGGCTCCCGGTAATTGGCTGAGAGAATATGTAAATATACTAGTGTGTGACAATCATCCTAATCATGTTTTGTCACTACTGCTGCGCGTGGACGCTTGTTGTAATGAGGATACTCCCAAACTGAACATTTTACTGTAATGCCCTTGCACAGAAAAGTTTTTCCTTTCCAAATATATTTAGATACTTATTTTACCCCCAGATTCTCAAATAAACTTCATATATTTACTATCATATTTTGGACTTGAAATTCAAACTATAACCCGATGTGACCAAATGCACATGTGAGTTTAGCACTGGGCCCACTTTTAATATTTGGTTTTGGTTGTGACCTCCTGGAGTTACCTATGCGGTTTTTCCCGCCAGCGACTATATCGTCTATTGGCCCTCATGGCTATAGGCTCCTGGTGGACTATAATCCGTATTATAGATTTACTCCGCTCACTGCACTCCGCCAATCTTTCACCAGGATCACCTTCGCAGAAAAACAGTGTTTCATGACTTTCAGCTATCAAGAAAAATCCCAAATGAGAAATGATGCTCTTCCTCTCCATGGCCACGGACTTGCTCCAGATGATCAACGATTCAGCATTTATTAGCTAATATAATAACCCCCATTTCAATGTAAAACAAGTCAAATAAATCAATGTGTAAAAGAGCTCATGGGCTGAATGTGTTATATAGCATGTCTTACACTCATTTGGAATCATATCCAATATCCATTAACAATATTTAGTGTCAAAATCAAATCGACCCAGCAGTTTGCCCATAATAGCCCATTGGACAATGTGTGTTAATAAATGTGGTATATTACATTTGCAGACGTTCTTGCTCATATCATCAAAAGGAAACATTTTCTGGGCATTCAATTTCACCAGGGTAATGAGAAAAAATGTGAGCTGAGTTTCTAAAGCTTAGCAAATGTAAAGTTCAAAAATATTATTATCTCACAAATGTCATTTAAAACCTCAGCGTAAGAAATATGAGAACTTTCTTCCTATATCAAAATCTCAATTTTGATGGACTAAACGGGGGGACGAGGTTGTCGATCGGGTCAACCACCTTTAAGTGTTAAAACTTACCACAGGAAATGTTGTTACGTTTAAAAAGTGTGTCCAAAGTATCTTTATCCCAATTGGCTCGTTTCGTTAGATGTCTGACGTCGTCAACAAACCACCAATAAGAACTTTCTTCATATTTATCTTCTGTGGTTAAGCACGATTCGTGAGATTTTTAACAGGAGCAACTACACCCTGGCATAAACACCTTTCGTAGGCTGGGAGAGACCATCTTAGCGTACTTTCTCTTGAAATGTCTGGTCTTTTCTTCAAAATACATAGGTAGCAATCAACCGCAGCCAAAAGCCCTGTACAAAGTACATTTATCAATAATATTGATGCACATTTTTATCATCCAAAGTTTTTAGTTTTAAATTCTTATTCAGTGGGCGTGGTTTATCATGTAAATAAGGTATTTGATTGGTTTAGATCAAACTACGCCCATCCATTAATCGGTAATTTTAACACTATGGACCCCAAAATTTGTTTTCGCGTTGGCCGCTTTACGCGTGGGATTTTTTGTAATTGCCTGTCTTTTAAATGCGCTTCTTTCAATAACCCAAATAATTAAAATCGGCCCAGCCGTTAATTAGTTAATAAGTGGGTGTCCCATGGAACACCCTCCCCTTGGGGGGCAAGAACGGAAGTCATCTGAGAATAGTAGTTTTCCATCAAAGAACCAAAGCAATGTTTTGCTGATATAAGTTCATAAACAATAAGTAAACAATATTAGTAAACATAAAATAATGAACCTATGTGCTGAAAACAACAATATCGGGGGGCATTGCTTAAACCGTACTGTACTAACTCTTAGGGGAACTGGTGTGCATTTTGCAACACCCGAAAAATACAGGATCCCTAAAACTGGTTCAGGTTTAAGGTTTATTTCCATCTCAATTACACATGGACAGTAAATATAAAAATGTAACAAATATAAAATATGAACTATTTAATAGAACAAAAAAAAATATAAATAATAGACAATATGCAAGAGATGCAGATGCCGCTTAAAACGCAGGGCGTGTAGTTATGGCACACATGTATAAATACACATTAACCACATAAGTCATGAAACGTAATTGATAAGGCATAAACAGGGGGGGAAATAAGGGTGCTGACCAAAAATTACAATTTTAATAGTTTGAAAAAAATATTGTTATTTTATTTAAAAAAACCAGTTAAATGTATAATGAAAAGTATAAGTTACCAAAATAATAAGACCAAGTAATCCGTTGCAGGATAAAAATCAATGAGCTGTTGTTTGAGACGTGTTTTAAAAATAGCTAAGGATGGGACTGTTAAGACGGTCATTCAATGAATTCCATTAAAGGGCTCCTTGGATCCTAATGGTGTTTTTAGCAAGTCCTGGTGTTTGTCTAACGTATAAGTCCTTAAGATCGGGTTTGTATAGAGATGGAAGGAGATGGACGTCTTGTCTGGTCCACAAAAAATGATCATCTAAGATATTTGGAGGAAGTAGGTCATTATGTATTATACATAAACTGGGCAGTCCGGAAGACGTAGATGTCCTGAATTTTTAAGCGTATTCATGGAGAGGAAAAGAGGGTCTGTATGGCTAACCAAAGTGAAGTAGTGCATGACCGTATGATCTTTTTGCATGTAAAACAGAGAATGAAGATGAGAATATTTTTATGCCCAGAGAAGGGCCACAGTAGTTAATGTAAGGGAAGACAGCGTATTATATAAGGTGGTCAGCGAATCAAGGGGCAGAAAGGGTTTTTAACTATTCTGATGATACCGTTGTATTTAGAAAATTATTAGAAACAGGTGAAGTGTGAGATTTCAGGACATGTCATAATCAATAATTAAAACGCCTAAATGTAGTTGTGTTTACTGTTCAAGTGGTTATGGGTCGATATAATTGTAAGATCATTGGGTGGTAATAGTTTGTTGTTATTTTGAATACCATATAATAGGTTTTTAATGTTTAGAGAAAGTTATTTATGTTAACCAATCTAGATATGATGGTTAGGTTAATCTTTATTTAAGTTATTCAGAGAAATTTAGGTCTTTGCTTAGAATACCGATATTAATGACACGTGAACATAATAAATTGAAGATTAGGCGATGAGGGAGAGCACTGAGGATGTCATAATATAAAGTAGAAATAAAGGGGGTCCTAGAATTGAGCCGTGAAATACGCCTAATGATCGAAAGAAGTGAATGAGTGGTTGTGTTAATAATCAACGAATGTTTTCGGTTATCCATGTAATTTTCAATCCAAGTATTGGCAGTATAGGAGTTTTTACAACAATATTTTTTTTAGTTTATATGAGAATTTGTGGATGAATCGTATCGGAGGCTTTGCGAGCCTAGAAGATCACGGCCCCCGTGCCAGATTTTGTTGGTCGAGCTCTATACCATATTTTTTTAGTTATTAATGAGAATTTTGTGATGAATAGTATCGGAGGCTTTGATGAGTTGAGACCTAGAAAGATCCCGGCAGTTCAGAGTTTTTTGGTCGATGGCCGTCAGTAGTAATTTTATCATAGAGTTTATTGATTGCAATGAAGCTGGAGTGTTTAGGCTAAAGCCAAACTGGGCAGGAGTGGGATTTTATGTTTATCAATAAATGCGAGTGATTCTGTTATAAATTAATTATTAAATCTTGGATACGGGCTTGAAGGATGGATATTGGCCGGTAATTGTTGAGAAGACGCTTACACCAGGTGTAAAGATCGGAATGAACTCTGCAACTTTAAATTTACATGGGACCATACCCGGTGGTATGTAAAGATTGATATATATACATAATAGGCTCAATAATGTTTGGTTAAAATCGGTTTAACTATGTTTGAGCTAATCCATCGACGCCACAAGCTATTACAAGGTTTCGTTTGTGAGGTAATATCCAACAATTCTTCCTTAGTTGTAGGCGAGATAAATATACTATGGGGAAATCGAGATGAACTGCACTTGCTAGGATTAACGTAGTCAGGAGGGGGTATTTTAGCAGCCAGTGATGAACCTATGTTGGTAAAAAGTCATTGAATTTGTTAGCGATTTCGACTGGGTCTTTAATTTCAGAGCAATTAGAATCGATAAAGTATGAGGGTGGTTTGGGGTTTTTATATCTACCAAGAAGATTATTAACTGCTGGTTTTATGTTAAATATATGTAATTTGGGTCTTCTAGAATAGATATCAACATAAAATAAGTTTTAAAAATGTTTGATGTAAGCGCAAGACTCATTTGAATTTTCCGTCTTTTTGCCCTATTTTCGCGTGTTTTGGAAACAATGTTTTGGCCCTAATTGCCTTATAACCCTTCACGTGTGGTATAAATTTCGTGCAAAAATGTCCTCATGTCTCATTTTTCGGAATAGCGGGCCCTCGGAATAGCGGAACTTCGGAATAGCGGACTGTTGTGCCGAAATACCCGGCTGCCGAAATACCCGGTGCCGAATTTACCTACTTTCGGCAGTGCCGAAGTACCCGGGCATTCGGCAGAGGAGAAGGGAAGTGGAAAATAACGTGCTGTTGCTGTGTAGAGCACGTGTTTACCCATTTTTCGTGATTTTATGGACAATTCATGGCATGTATGTAATAGAGGCAAATAGTAACGCCAAAATCACCCACACAGACCCCCTGAAGAAGAATTCCCGCTTTCGTTTAGCAAGGTAGCCGAATTCGGAAATAATGTATACGTTATATGCATTGATATATGGCTCCCATTGTAAAGGTCCGGGGTAAAGGTCCCCTGATTAGGAGGGCTATTTGGCCGGTTGCAACACGGGTTAGGTTTAGGGTTGGGGTTATTGGACCTATAGTACCTAGGGTTAAGATTGGGGTTAGGAATTAGGTTAGGGTTTGGTTATTAAGGTCCGGTGAGTACAAACATTGGGATTAGACACTATGTGATTTTTCTACTTGACAAATAGGGGGTTATGTGAATTTTATTATTTTTTTACTGAAATTGATAGATTTGGAAAACAGGTTAAATTTATTATTCAGTAAACCAAGCACATATCTGCATATCAGCAGTAAATCATATGATGTACCTAATTGTGTGTGTGGGATGGGTGTAGGAGTTCTATGCAATAGGGCCTATGTAACTTTACAATTAATGGTGGTTATGCAATTTTCCAAACACATCTTTCAATATCTCCGGCCCCCTCCCTTGTAAATAATGAACGGACCCTAAAATTATTAGTTTAAAGTTAATCTTAGCCTGTCGTACGAGCTGAGTCAACTGAACACGTATTTCGTGTCATCCTGTGTCCGTACAGCCAATTGACATAAGAACTTAGTTACATCCAACAACCGCACGCTGTGGGAAAGGCGCTTTGATTGTTAGGAATGAGAAAATGCAATTCCCCTAGTGCTGTATTGAGATCATGCAGGTGTTGTTAACCACAAGATAAGAAAAGTGTGCAAAAGATGAATGGAATTCCCAAAATGGTGAATTTAGAAAATGAGTCAAATTGTTTATGCTTTTGTGATCAAAACAGATTGCAAAAATAGGTATTTTCCCATGACGTCACTAATGTAAGATGATGCATTGTAGATGATGTAATTTATGTGAAATCCAAGGGGACAGGACAAGGTTATGTTTATGTACGATGTTGCTGTAATGATCATTATTAGAGATAGGGGGAACATAGCTGGGAAACATAAATACGGTTCGATAATTAAGATAGGCCAGGAGAGTAAGTTAAATTTTATAACTCCAAAAGTGGTGTTAGATGGGGTGAAGAACTAGTACCATTAACATCAGGAACAAATTAGAAAAGAAAAAGGCATTCCTCAAATTGCATTCCAAAACAACTAAATTCGTAGAGGATGGCTGCCTGTCTTTTCAAATCCAATACACAATAGACAACTTAGTCAAACATATTAAGTATTGTAGTAATATGAGAAAAGGACCTTATTTAAACATCATTCAAGAAGGTGAGAAGTGACCTTGAACAAGCAGCCCAGAATTTGTCTTTGAGTTGGCCTTTTATTTACGGAAAATTCGGAGTTATTTAACCAAAGTTATGGCAAATTAAAGATTGTTAATCAAGCACAATAATCTCGCATTCGTACATTATGATTGATAACAAAATGTTGAAAAGATATTTCATTGTAAAACTGCCTCGCAATAACAAATAAACTTTCATTGAAATCGATGGTAAATACCCTAAAATTGGCTGCGCATACGTCAAAGCGAACGCCTATTACTTCAACATAAAAACAAATGCTCGATGATTGTTGTGTTGGTTTTTTTTTTTTTGTTTTTTGCGAAATTCAAAAACGGATCTATCGCATTTTCAAAAAAATCAGCAGAGTAGGGTCAAAATCAGGGGTCCCGTGACCATGGAGAGCAAAGGTTCGTTTGAAAATGGATTTTGGTACTTTGGGGTATTTAAAACAAAATGAGCTCCTATGCCCCTCCCAAAAGTGTGGGGAAACTCCAGGAGAGTGGAAAATTCAAAATGGCCGCCGGTGGCCATCTTGGAAATTAGAAAATTGTGTATCTCTTGAACAAAGTAACTTACAAACATGTAATAAGTGTCTTGTATGACTAATTTGATAATCAGAAGTCCATTTCTGAAGTTAGTTTTTCATATGGAGATCATCTTTACTGTGAAATCCAAGATGGCCGCCACTGGCTTTGAACATAGTCCAAGTCATTTCACCTTTGAAGATGGTTAATGTATTGTTTCTAAGTGTTAACGTCACAAGAAATCCATTCCAGATGTAGTTTGTTAACCTATATGACACATCGCTATGTATAAATACAAAATGGCTGCCGGCGGCCATCTTGGAAATTACCAATTGTGTATCTCTTGAACAAAGTAGCTTACAAACATGGAATAAGTGTCTTTTTTGACTAATTTGATGATCAGAAATCCATTTCTGATGTTAGTTTCGCATTAGGAGGTCATCTTTACTGTGAAATACAAGATGGCTGCTACTGGCTATATTAACTATATACAATTTTTTATATAGTCCAAGCCAGTTCACCTTTGAAGATGGGTAATGTATTGTTTATGTATTGTTTAAATGTTTATGTGACCGGAAATCCATTCCAGGTGTAGTTGTGTTAACCTGGAGGTCACATCTCTATGTTAAAATCCAAACTGGCTGCCGGTGGCAATCTTAATTAACAAATTCTGAATCTATTGAACAAAGTAACTTACAAACATGGAATACGTTTTTTTACTATGACCAGGGGTCAGTTCGCCAAACTCATGAGTAACCCTACGTATATACTTACTCATGCGTATTTCCTACATAATAGACCTTTTTATACCAATTACACAGTGCTTTGGATAAATTGGTCCACTGAGGCATGACATGTGCACAAGTTAGTTAGTTTGGCTAACGGACCCCTGGAGTCCATTTGAATACATTTAACATATTCCAAGCCAGTTCAGCTGTTGTAATCATTATTGTATTTTTTTGAGTAATTATGTGACCAGAAATTCATATTAAGTGTAATTTGTTATCTTAAACCCAACCATCACTATAAACAAATCAAAAATGGCCACTGGCGGCCATCTTGGAAATCACAAAATTCATCTCTTGAGTAAACTGACTCATATATTTATAATAAGTGTTGTTTTGACTAATTTCATGATCAGGAGTTCATCTCAACATTTGTAATTCATTTGTAATTCAACATTTGTAATTCAAATACCAGAGGATGATTTCAGAATGCCCCACCATGCATTGCATGCTTTGCATTTAACCCAGTAACCGCCACGTGCACACTACATAGATTCTTACTGTATATTTGAATATATGAAGGATATTTGATTGTTACATTCAGTAGATAAAGAAGGGGAAACAAGTTGATGAGCCTATTACGTTTATCAAGTCTGTTATCCCCATAGGTTTTTCATTTTGTGAGCCCATGTGGTCCAGTGGAAAAGTGCAGGACTCGTGATCATTAGACCGTTAAAATCGTGAGTTCGAACCCCGCCGAGGCCAACGTGTCTGTGTCCTTTTACAAGATTCTTAGTCTCAATTGCTTCGTCAACCCAAGCGAAAATTTGGGGGGCTGTTATGGCTGTATGGGTGATATTACAATCCAAGTGAACTGAGAATAAAAAAAATCCTGTGATGGAAATGGTTTATCCGTTTCATAAATACATTGGAAATAGCTGTGGATGCGATTGAAACAGCAATTTACTGGCTGGTGATCAGGTCCGGCTGGGTGAGGTCCGGCCTGAATGCATTCCAGTTCAGACATTCAGACACCGATACAATCCTTGTATCAACATCAACAAAAGGTTATTGGAATCCCATGGTCATTGACTGTCAGGACACCGATGACTTTGTTCAACAGCATATGTCTCCTGCCATTTTCAAGGGTTGTTGTGCATATGGATAAAACAAAATAATCTATCCTGCAATGAATTTGTGCTGAAAACATTGCCGGATTGTTTCAAAAAAAAACCATTTCATCTGCACGTCTTTTGATGTTGTGACAGTAGCTGACTTTTATGGATATAGTAAGAAGTCTATACGCGCCAAGCGGGTAGCAACACCAGAAGCTAAACACACTCTTCAGCATGGCAGAAAAAAAGCCTTCCACCAGTCTGCTGCTGTCTCTCAGGAGCCGAAGCATTGTTCGCCAAGACGTGTATGCAAACAAGCGATCAGGCTCCATATCTGCTATGCCATTTTGAGAAAAGGGAATTGACTCCGATACATTGGTAGACACTTCTGAATTCAAATAAATGCAAATTTGCCATAAATCATAAGTATATGCGCCCACATTCAGTATTTCACATATTGAAGATGCATGCCCACAAAAAAGGTGAAAAAAATAAAAAACTTAAAAAAAGCAAAAAATAAAAAAAATAAAAAAAATAAACACTTTTTAAATATTTAAGTTTATTTTACTTAATAGATATATTCCAAGATGGATTTGCCTTCCAGTGACCATTGTCGGTTTTTTGTTTTTTTATAGTAAGTACATCAATCTAGCTAATAAACTTGCCAATTCGAATCGATTTCTGTCACAAACTTACTGTCAAAAACACATGCAATTTGTAATTATAACAGATGAACTGGCTGGTATGGAATTGGTTACATGTATTCCCCAAATGAACTCCTGCACCTGGTCATCACATTAGTAATAAAAAAAGACACTTATTACATGTCTTGTAGTAGTTGCTCAGAGATACACAATTTGACCTGCTTGACTTTGCAAAAATATGCATAATAACCCTGGTCGCATCTTCGGATTTTACAGTAACGAGGACACTCCAATGGAAAACTAAGTTCAAAAATGGACTTCTGATGATCAAATTATCAGAAAGACAACTATTCAAGTTACTTATTCAGAGATACACATTGGTAAGTTCAAGATTGCCCGCCTGGCAGCGATTTTGGATTTCTGAAATTAACTCAAACAATACTAATGATTGGCAACAGATGAACGGTTTGGAATAGTTAAATGTATTCAAATGGGGGCTCCTGGTCTAGTAGAAAAAAAAACCACTTATCCATGTGTAGTTACTCATCAAGAGATTTGTTAATTTCCAATATGACAAACAAACGACACATGGAAGGATATCGGTCACGTAAACACTTAATCAATACATCAACAATAACCATCTTTAAAGTGAACTGGCTTGAATATATAATTGTTGCATATATAATATATAGCCAATGCAGCCATATTGGCATTTAACGAGTACGATGATCTCATAATGCGAAACTAACATTCATCAGAAATGGACTTCTGATCAGTCAAAGAGCAAAAAGACTCTTATTCCATGTTTGTAAGTTACTTTGTTCAAGAGACCAATTTGGTAATTTCCCAAGATGGCCGCCGCAGCCATTGGATTATACATAGCGCAGAGTGTGACATTCTAGGTAACAAACTAATTTGGAAGGATTTCTGGTCACGTTAACACTTAGAAACGAATACATAACATCCTGCACAGGTGAAAGATGGCTTGAGCTATGATAAATATGCATATAATTAATATAGCACATGGCGACCATACTTGAGTCACATGTAAGATGACCTCCAAATGAAAACTCACTTCAGAAATTGACTTTTGATCATGTCCAAAATAGTCATTAAAAGACACTTATTTCCATGTGTTGTTGAATAGTTACTTTGTTCAAAGATAACACTTTTCTTATTCCAAGATGCCGATGGCAGCATTTGGATTTTCCACTCTCCTGGAGTTTTCCCCACACATTTTGAGGAGGGTATAGTGAGCTATTGTTGTAAATACACCAAAGTACAAAAATCCATCATCAAACGAATTGCTCTCAGTGGTCACGGGACCCAGATTTTGACCCCGACTACAGAAAATTGGAATCATGTTTTACAAAATATCATGCACAATTGACAATTTCGTATCTACCTTTGATGATTGTACAGGAGAAGCATATTTTGGTGTTGCATTCAGTTAGTGAGGTTTCCGATGATAAGAATACCGTTCGATGCTGAGTCAACGAGGGGGGGAACAAGTTTACCATACATTGGAAATGTTCTTTGCCTCATTTCATGATTTAATTACGCCAGGTATGGCACGGTGTTGTTGCTCAGGTCTCAGATTAAAGGTGCCGCTGCCATATGTCGACCTAGTTATGTGCCGACACACATAGCAAAGCTATAGGTAAGTAGTCACGCTCGGCTTATGCGTCAGCAACGGGTTGTGGCAATTACACCATGTTTTGTACGCTGTTATTGCCAATGACAACGCACCTTCTTGTCGCTTTTATTTGGAATTAATCATTTAGTCGCTTCACCATCATGTCAGCCTCCGACCGGAGAAGAGGATCAAAATTTTCTTTGCCCCACCCACCTCAGTCCCCAATATAGTGTGTCAGAGTTGCTTATATTTCGTATCTCGATGGGAGGATATTGTAGTGTCCGAGTGGTTAAATAAAATTATAGTTTCCTTATTACGCATATGTATTTATATTAAGCTGCAAATATTAATAATTATTATATTCTTATATATTTGATTTTAGACGGCTCAACTTCAGATTATTTAATTTACAGGAACATAATAACATTTAATTTTCAATCGGTTAACGTCTCTCAGGCACTTCCCTTGTGACGGAGGCTCACGTACTCGTGTGCGTCAAGTGGCTACAATCACATTTTATTTTAATCTGATAACTCTGCACAGGAATTTCCCTGTGCGGAAGCTTACGAACCTTTTGTGAGTCCAAGCTAGCTACAAACAAATATTTAATAATAATAATAATGTATATTTAGCGATGTGTAAGGCTCGCTTTAGCTATGTTCGTTAATGCTAGTAGTCGCTTTGTCAATATGGTAATTCATCCATGCTTTTATCAATGTGATTATTTTGCTTAATGCATATGTCTCCGCCATTTCAAGGGTTGTTGTGCATTATGGATAAAGCAAAATAATCTCTCCTGCAAGGCATTTTGTGATGAAAACATTGCCCGATGTCACATTCATCTGGTCTTTGATGTTGTGACAGTCGCTGACTTTTATGGATATAGTAAGAAGTCTGCACGACAAGGTAGCACACCCAGAAACTAAACAACTTCTTCAGCAATGCAGAAAAAGGCCTTCCACTCAGTCTGCTGCTGTCCCTCAGAACCTGTGTTATAAGCCTTTTGGTTTTTTCCGGCAAAAAAGTACGTTTATGGCACCAACAAAGAGGTTCAGGCTAGATCTATGCATCTGTCCATTTAGCAGTGGAATTGATTCCGATACATGGTAGACAATTATGAATTCAAAGTAATGCAAAATTTCCTAAATTCAATGGTATGTTGCGGCCACTTCGGTATTTAACACATTGAAGATGCATGCCCACAAAAACAAGGGTGAATAACAATGTTGAAATGATTCATGATTCATAAATAGTCAAAAACAACACCTTTTAAATATTTAAGTTATTTTACTTTATAGAATATTCCAAGATGGCTGCTTCAAGTGACCATTGTGGATTTTTTATAGTAAAGGTAACATTCAATCTAGCATAATAAACTTGACACTTCGAATCGATTTCTGGTCACAAAAAGCCACTCAAAAACAATGCAAGATTAATCTTAGACTAACTAATGTGATTTAAGTTAAAAATTAAAATTTGTTACATGTATTCAAATGAACTCCTGGTCATCACATAGTAAAAAAAGACACTTATTCCATGTTTGTTAGTTAGTTGCTCAAGAGTACACCAATGTGACAGGGCTTGGGACTTTGCAAAAAAAACTGAATATATACCTTTGGTGGCCATCTTGGATTTTACCGTAAAGTGACCTCCCATGGAAAAACTTAAGTCAAGATGGATTATGCTGATCACTTAGTCAGAAAAGACAAAACTATTCAAAGTTACTTTATCAAGAGATACCAATTTGGTAATTCCAAAGATGGCCCGCCGGCAGCCATGTGGATTTTCTAAAAAAATACTAAAAACAAAGACTATTGATTTGCAACAGATGAACTGGTTTGGAATATGTTAAATGTATTCAAATGGGCTCACGGTCATAGTAAAAAAAAAACACTTATTCCATGTTTGTAACAGTTACTTCGTTCAAGAGATTTGTTAATTTCAAGATGACAACAAACTACACCTGGAATGGTATCGGTCACGTAAACCCTAAAACAATGACATCAACAATAAAACCATCTTTAAAAGTGAACTGGCTTGGACGATACTAAATTGTTGAATAGAGTTAATAATAGCCAATGGAAGACCATATTGGTTCACAGTAAAGATGATTTCCTAATGCGAAACTAACATCAGGAAATGGACGTTCTGATCATCAAATTAGTTCAAACAAGACCTCTTATTCATGTTTGTAAGTTTACTTTGTTCAAGAGATACACAATTTGGTATTTCCAAGATGGGCCGCCGGCAGCCATTTTGGACTTTCTATCATAGCGATGTGACATGCTAGGTTAACAAACTACATTGGAAGGATTCTGGTCACGTAACACCTAGAAACAATACATTAACATCTCAAAAGGTTCAGGGCTTGGTATGTAAAATATGTAGATATTTAATATAGCCAGTGGCGACCCATCTGATTTCACAGAAAAGATGAACCTCCAATGAAAAACAAACTTCGGAATGGACTTCTGATCATCAAAGACACTTATTCCATGTTGTAGTTACTTTGTTCAAGAGATACACAAGTTTCTTATGTCCAAGATGGCCGCTGGCAGCCATTTTGGATTTTTCCACCTCTATCCTGGAGTTTCCCACACTTTTGGGAGGGTGTATAGGAGCTCATGTGTTTTAAATACCCCAAAGTACCAACATCCATCGTCAAATGAACCTTGCTCTCCATGGTTACAGGACCCCTGATTTTGACCCTACTAGCAAGGAAAATTGATGTCATGTTTTACCAAAATATCATGCCACAATGGAAAATTTCGTATCACCTTTCATGGATTTACAGGAGAAGCATTTTTGTGTTTCATCAGTGTGAGTTTCGATTGAAAGAAACCGTTCGAATGCGAAGTCAACGATGGAACAAATTTACCCTACTTGAAATGTTTTTGGTCATTTCATATTTTAATTACGCCAGTATGGCACGGTGTTTTTGCTTAATCTGTTAAAGGTGCCGTGCCATGTCGACGCTAGTTCTGTGCGGACACACATAGCAAACGCCCGATAGGTCAGTAGTCATCGTAGTTAAGGTAGCAACGGGTTTGTGGCCAATCACAACCATGTTTTGTACGGCTTGGTTATTTGTCCTGACAAACGCACCTTTTGTCGCTTTTATGGGTTTTGGATTATCATTTCGCTTCACATTCACTGTCAGCCTTCGACCGGAGAGGATCAAAAAATTTTCTTTGCCCACCCACCTCTCCAATATAGTGCTAGTCGAGAGTTGTTAATTTTAGTATCTCGAGGGAGGGATATTGTAGTGTGCGAGTGTAATTTGGTAAAAATAAAATTAATAAGGTTAAAAAGATTAAAAAAACCAAAAAAGAAAAATTAAAAATATAAATAAGATTAATATTCTTATATTATTTGATCAGAAGGTCAACTTCAGATATTCTACATTTACAGTTTTTTTGAATATTGATAAATTTAATTTTTAATCGTTTTGAACTCTCTAGGCACTTCCGTGTGAGGAGGCTCACGTACTTCGTGTGAGTCCAAGCTGGCTACAATAACATTTTATTTTAAATCTGATACTCTCACAGGAATTTCCCCTGTGCGGAGGCTTACGAACCTTTTGTGAGTCAAAGCTGGCTAACAAACAAATATTTAATAATAATAAAATGTATATTTAGCGATTGTAAGTTCAGCTTTATCTGTATTCACTTAATGCTTAGGTAGCGCCCATTTGTAAATATGGTTAATCATCCATGCTTTTATCAAGCGTGCTTATTTTGCTTAAGCTGAGGTAGCGCGCCTTTATTATAGGCGTAATTCACCCATGCTTGTATTCATTGCTTGCTTATTTGTTTTGCTAATTTTAGGCAGGTTCCCCTAACATGTAGTGGGAAGCTCTTCCATTAGTTACGTTTTGCTTTTGCTTAATTATTTGCTGTTCAATTCTTAGACGCTTCCTTAAGACTCGGTATGAGTAGTCACCAGCAGCGAGGCCTATGTAGATTTTTCGTTGCTTATACTTGCTATTATATAAAGAGGCCTATATAGCTTGCTGCTTTTGTGAAGCCTTAGAACGTATGCAATTATGAAATTAAATGATCACTTACAGTACATGTACTAGAGTTAATGCGCAATAAATTGTGGATCCTTGATGACTGACAACATGGCCAATTAAAAAGTTGTGCTGCATGTTTATTTCCTGTGTAAGGGTAATTATAACACACGATGAAAATTTATTTTTTTAAATATATTATGAAAATTTTATTTCATTTAATTAAGTCAATAATTCAAGAAGTAATTAGCTAATTAAAATGGCGTGGCTACACGCATGATTTCCCGTGCAGTGCAACAAGTCGTATCTACCAGTTACGACTTTGTTGCACTAAACAGAAATTCAATTTTTAGTGCAACAAAGTCGTATCTACACCTAATTAGGCCTAATTAGCCTAATAACTCTACAATAAATTGAGCCTTATATTTGAAATATATTTTAAATTATGCGTATCCATTTACTTTTGTAAATTAAGTATTGGGCGTAATATTGAATGGAAGAAGGTCGTGAGTACAATTTTTAATATTTTATTAATAAGTTTCTTTTGTGCTAGTAATAGCAGTATGCATTGAATTCTAACAAAGGAGCCAGATGAATGTCCTTTACCTCAAGGTATAGCTAAGTACATCCTTGTGCATGCTTTAACCACACTATTCCTCTACTTGAAATATTAAATCTAAATGTAACTTCTATCATGTTAGTTAGTTAGTCAGTTAGTTAGTTAAACTAAACTTTTAAATCCCCGCTAACAGAGGTGGCCGGATACACCACACCTCGCATTCACAGCAATACTGCTGTGTGAGGATTTATTGCAGCAAAAGATAATTGACCGGATGCCCTTCCTGACGTCAGTCCACAGTCTTCGGCGGTGGACCTAGCAATTGGGCAACCACGCCCACCATGCATGGCAGCATGTGCTGAATGGCCGCCATTAGCTCTCCAGAGCTGACACCCTTGTAGGTAGATCTTCTTTTTCATTCTACCAGGGTAACCAGCTACCCTCATGGATGTACCTTAACTAGGAGCTAGCAGACATTTCTAACACATCTCGAGTAGAAAAGATTTGAGTGTTAAATTTGTAGAGAGCCTGAGAGACACTCCCTGTAACGTGATTTTTAAGTGCTGCAAATAATGCATCAAGGAGGGGTGTAGACAACGATTAAAATCGATCCAATCATGTTAGAAAGTATACCACGTTATTAGGTTATATGTCTAACCACGAGGATTCCAAAAATGTATAATTTGTATCACTCACAGCCGAAAGTCTTGGTGTTACAGGTTTAAAGCAACAAAAACGAAAAAGGATCATCTTGAATTGTTCAGGATTTAAACTTTAAAGTTGCTCCCATTTGGATCAAAATAGTGAAAATTATTGATGGAGTTCATAGGATTAAAATAAGGTTCAATTTTGTCTTAAATGCCTAGTTATCAAAGTATTAGGCTCAATAGGTTAAGGGGTCTATGTTTTCAAGTTGAAAAAATTGAGTCTACTAGCTTAATTAAGATTATAGTATGATAGAAAAGTGTAAACTTCCAGCTTTCCTTTGCTTTTTGTTTGAGATAAATAGAACATTCCGTTCAAATGTTATGCTCGATTTAAGCAAGCAAGTCTCGCACGTTCGATGCATTTTTGTAGACATTTGTATGTAGAAAGTGTTCACCCTGTGATTTTTAAGCAAATATATTGTTTTATTTATTTCTTTATTATCACCCACCAAGTGATATTTAAGACAATTATTTTTAAAAAAAACTAAATTAACCCATTAGATCATCCCCTATTTGCACCAAATTCCACTAAAAACGTAATAATTTATAGTTTAAAATAAATGGTGGAAAGTCTCCAAGATCTGGTCCAAATTACTAATTTTTCGCAATTGTATTATTTTCGAATACGTTTCGCTCAGGTTTCGCTCAATATCTCAAATGGTGAAAATCGGAATTTTATGAAACGGGAACGAACGCAACTCAAAAACGAAAGATTGTATCAACGTGAGATTTGGTACAGATATCAAACATCCAATGGGCTATGAAACCATGAAGCCGGATTTTGAATTATGGCAAAAAGTTGAATGATTGGTCGGCTGCTGTTGCTATGTCAACATAATAAAAAATTCGGCTTCATGGTTTTCTGCGCACTATATCCATGCACCTTCCACCTAAGTATGGTTTCAATACAAGTTACCGTTAAGCAGTTATATTGTTCCCATGTTTAGCCAATCAGACTGAGGCCCTGTTTAGTTGCCATGAAACCCGGATCTAAATAATGCCCATTTTCACAGCTTTGTAACATGGACTACAATATGATATACGACATGAATATGCAATCCATTGGTAAAGTCAAGAAAATTGCAATCGAAATCGGGGTAAAAAAATAGACTCCCTTAATCTCCCATTGTTTGGTCTTGTTTTCCCCTATTTATGATGTAACGGGTCACAAATCTGCTTTCCTTTTAGACAAGATGTACTAAAGTCGTGTCCACACGGTCGGACTTAAGTCACTTATTACAGGTTCTAACTTTGTTCGGCATTAGTGTCGGACTTAAAGTGGCAGCGAGAACGCGCACCGATCGGCTCTAAATTCTGTCGGTATTAGTATCGGACTTAAAGGTGGCAGTGTGAACGCGCATTAACGGTATTAGCGCTCAGTTCCGACACAACTTTAAGTCCGAATAAGCTCATACTGGTATTAGCTTGAAACGTAAGTGGTCTCCATGACAACTGGCATTCGGAGTATAAGCTTTCACCCAACAAGCTTAAAATAATGATGAAAGCCGCTGGTATGATGTTTTAAACACTCCGTTACAAATTGGCATGATCCAAAGTCCCACCCCTGGCAGTTTTTTAAAACCATGGTCCAAGTAACTTGAGACATTAGGGATAATCCTTTAAGTGATTTAACACAAAAATCTGAAAATAAAATCTTGATGCTAACCTTAAACCGATCGGCTTAACTTGCTCGAAGAGGAAGCGGTAATGTAAGGAGAGCCTGTTTTGATTTACATTCGAACGTGCAGAATGATGAGCTGGCTTTCCGTCAGGGGCGTTAACGCAACTAGAACTCTAGTAAAGGGTGGGCAAAGACATGAAGGATTTTCTCCCTGCAGTGGAGGGCAAGGCGAATTTTACCCGAATCAGGGGCGTATCCCGGATTTTGGAAACAATAAAGTAGGATTGGGGATCGGTTTAATGTACTCGCTTCGCTCGCAGGCTGACTTTTTATTTTTTTATTTTATTTTATTTTGAATCGCAAAAGGAGGACGGGGTAGCCTTGCATGCTATAAATCGAACATCAAAACATGGGCTTCTCCATGGTTCTCCTCTCCTCTTTCTGCATCTCCTCTTCTTATTATCTATCCTCCCTTTTCCTTTTGTTATGACGTCTCGTGGACGCTAAGGTCAGAAATACCTTTCAAAACACCAATAAATGGCCTTGTGCACAAGTGATCTGAAGTTTATAATATAAACAGATCTTAATGATTTGTAATTGGTTCAAGGAATTTGGTATGTCAAAAACATTAATAAATAAAAAATTACACAATTAACACAACTTGTTAACGGATACTTAATGTTCAAAAGAGGCGGTGCAGTTCAACGATGATTAGTCCTATCAGCAAAGACTCCAAAATGCCAGCGCACAAGTCATACAAACTCCTCAGGTAATACATTCCAAGGGAATCTTCTCCGTCATGAAGGTATCTTGTCCAGCAGTTCAAGACGACAGGTTAAATTAAGTCCATCGCGATAAGAAATCCACAGTATATTGTTCCAAGATAATCACCACGATTTCTATCTGTCACAATTTGGATCTTATTTTGATCAGCACTTTTGGCTTCAAGACGACAGTAGAATAATTACGACCACTCTGCTCACAGGAATTAAATATCATGGCATTAGGTACTTGCATGTCTGCTAATTAATGCGATAAAAAAAGCTATCTTCTGCCTACTTGTAGAGTGGATGCTGGCAGAGAGTCCTTCCAGTGATGTATTTAACTACTTCACAGATTAGATTCCCCTTTCTCACACTAATCATAATATTCTCTACATAAACATTACCTTACACTAGCTGACAATCGGAATTATCACCTGAATTACATCCACTAATATCATATAACTGTATGGGGAATTCACCAGATCTTGCACATGTTTTGCTCTTTTAAAGCATAACAAGCTTCTAATTAGATCCTGGGGATTCCCCCACTTCCCCTATTGTGCAATCTAAAACAGGTTGCACTTAGCAAACAAATAGGGGTATTCCCCTTTCTTCTTTATAGTGATGAACAAAAATTGTCCCGTGAGAAATCTCTTCTCAAATAAAATTGAGAAGAAAATAATGACTTTGAGAATTAATCAGAAAAATGGATGCCATATAAACGTTCCCGTTTTTCTCCCTTGCCTTCAAAATTTCTCACTTTTTTTCAAGGGTGGGCGAGTCGAAACTGCACGTAGGTCCGATCGAACGTCACACAGTAGTTTACTAGTACCGGTGTACCGGCAGGTATAATAGTCTGCGCTCCAAAGACGACAACGGAATAAAGCTTTGGGGAAAAAAAACTAATGTTGCGTGAAGAGTGAACTGATTCGATTGCCCTATTGGTCATCACTGTCCCCACACTGTGGCCCGGAGGACATATCTCCTGCCACCCGGTCATAGTTTATGAATGGACTTACCCCAGGCTCTTCTTCGGAATTAAATAGGCGGATTTAAGCATCGTTAGGTCCGATAGAGTTAAAATCGATGTGCGTCACATGCCATTTATATACGACACTAATACCGACCAATTTAGGTCCGGTAGTTAAGGGACTTATGGTCGAGAGATTGGAGACGATTACAATAGGGTACAAGAGGCGTGATGGGGTTACGGTTTTAAATTACACGGACATAAGTTGATTAAAAAACAACTGTAATAAACTAACCGTGTGGGACGCAGCTTTTCCACCTAACATTTCAATAACAATCAAGTGTTCCCGCCAAGTCCATATGGCGCGCAATAGGTGTGCAAAGCCTACTATGGCTATTGACGCTAATTTTCCGAGTAGCAAAGAAAAGAGAAAAAAGAGGCTATTTAAGCCCCTCCCCATTGGCCTCCTCTAAAAATCATTTGCCACACACATGTGAGCTTCTACCTATGCGATACACATGATAGTGCCCTTTGTTGCTACTACTACTCCTACTACTCCTACTAGTACTACTAGTAGTATAGTATACTACTAGTAGTACCACACACACACACACGCGCGCGAGCGCGCGCGAGAACACACACACACACACGCACAAACACACACACACACACACTGGCCAAAAATATTGCAACATCCAGAAAAACAATTTGTATTCAGAAATTGATTTAAAACTGTACCAAGAGCTATGATTTTCAAACAGATGCTGCTTCCCAGAAACAAATAGTGGGAAAAACATTTCATTTGATTGTCATATTCCTTAAATATGGCGGGTTAAGTGAACTCTCTACTAATAACTTGCAGATTGCAGAATGAATACAGGTACAGGAACGTAAATAAAAAGGCTGCAAAATATTGTCTAAATGAATTGTATGGGTTTGTCAGCGTGTACTGTAAATGTTTAGGGCAAAAAATCTGAGTGGTTGTATGGACCGGATATGAGATAATGTCAATAGAAGATTGGGGGCTCCTAGGGGCCCATTCGTAGAAAAACACTTTCCCAGTGGAATTTTTCAATGAAATTTGCACAATATATGTATGCACTATAAAAATTATAATTCTTTAAAAACAAGTTAAAATGTTGTACCGTTTCGAAATGGCCGTCAAATAACCGATTTTTATTTCGCGTCATGTCGATTTTGGCCAAAATTTGATAAACACCTTTACCAAAAAGTAAGACAGCATGGATACATTTACATTGCTGAAATAAAAATTGGGAAAAAAATCATTTAGTTTCAAAATGGCGGACAAAATAAGTTTTGTGGTATTGCGCAATTATGCTAATTTATGCTAATTAGCGAGAAAAAGACGAGGTCGATTTATTTATTTTTTTTTTTCGTCAAAAGAAGCGTATCCAATAGTTAGACAATTAGAAAAAAATAACGGTCAAATAACAGCAAGCGAAAGTAGTGGGCCTCAATAGAATAATTAATATCGGAGATCTCCGATAATTCAACGGCTGCTGGAAATGGCCCTCCAGTATGAAATAGCCGGGAAATAACGTCATGTACGTATCTGCGCTTATCCATTAGTTGTTTTATTGGTTCATGCAAGTCAAGTTAGATGTCATTTTCTAGAGGTGGCATTTCCAGCTCTGCTGTTAAGTACAATCGCTTATTTTATGATAAATACGAATTTTTGAGCATTCTCGTTCGCAGGTGTAGTTTCCTGGACAATTATCAACATAACTTGCAAAGATATCAAATTTTAAAATTGGGGGTGCTCTACAAAAGATGTGTTGTTATTGCTTTAAGTCTTACTGCCGATTTTTTAGAAAATTGAGGATTTAGTTTTGATGACGCTTTGACCAATTCGGTATGTTGCTTAACACTTAAGTGTATAAGGTCTTGCACACTCCCGTTGGTGTATAACACCCTCTGAACACCACTTTGCCGATGGATTTCTTGTTACCAAAATTCTCGTCATTGATGTGGTACATCAACACGACTACATAACAGGAAAAAAATGAAAATCGGTTGTACCGATTTAAAATGGCAGTCTAAAAGAGAGTTTTAATTCTCTCGCCCAAAAAAATGAAAAACCACTTTCCCGAAAGACGTTTGGCCTATGATAGGAGAACATAACTACATTTACAATGCTGAATAAAAAAATTTAAAAAGTAATTCCAGTAAAATTTAAGGGGCAAAACAGATTTTGAAAAGCGCCACCAAATGCTTAATTATACTAATTGGCATTATAAGGCCATGGCAGATTTGCCTTTTTTCACCGAAATATGCGCAACTGATATTTATGCAATTACATATAATTTTGGGCAAAAATAATTTACCGATAAAATATGGCGCAAGAAAAAAAAATGTTGGGGTTACATGCCCCCCCCCCTTATAAACTTAAGTGTTAATATAAATCTCTTGGGAGCTATAACTGCCAATGTTGGACATTCTATTAAATCAATATGTATTTTTGAGCAGTTATTCCTACCCAGATTACTTGGAGTCTAACAAATAACGACAAGTGGACCTCCAATCGTTCATTTAAAATAAATGCGAACAATCCACTTTTCAGGTCAGTGTTTTATTTCATCCACAACGCACATGGACCACTATCAAAAAATAACGATATTTACTTATTCTATAAATAAGACAAGCCATTCCTTTATCAATAAATTGAAATTTTTCTATAAACTCAGTATGATCAAGTCTTCGTATATTTACAAATACTATGCCGCTCTGAAGGGAAAACGACTACTAAATTAAAGTTACCTTAACACTGATATTCTAAATAAACACATTGCGCAAAAATACATAGACTCTTACCGAAATCCCGAACGTTTTCACAGAAATGGGCGTCGTATTTAATAAAGTGATATTTTTTATTTTTTTTGAAAAAAAATGTAACATAACAAAAAAAATAAAACAAAAATTGATTGGCTTTTTATTGCTTACCTACTCTAGAATGACTTATTTTGGCCTTTAAGTAACCGGAACTACCAAAAACCACGATAATAATACTGTATGAACCGCAAATATCTTTGAACTATCCTTTTGTATAAAACAAAAGAACATATAAACTTGTGCATTTTTTTTTCGTTAAGTCACAACCCACCGGCACGCTGACGAATACAGTTTTAACATCTTAAAGGATGCAGTTCTGTGATACTGGCACCATCTTCCTGTTTTGTCTAGGATTCACTAACAGTTCTTAAGAAAAGTGTATTCAGAATGTTTTACCAAAAGCAAAACTGTATTACAATTTTCAATAGTTACTGTACTGTAAATACAGAATTGCGTATTTCTTGAAGATAAGATCGAATTTGCACTCCATATTAAACACCGTAACATAAAAGGCTAGCAGTTCAGGTGATAACCTAATCTCTACTTGTTGCAAGATGTCCGGGATGACACTGTGGGATCAGAAATGCACTCTTAAGATATTATCTCCCGCATGTCACCTTGCGTAAAGGTTGGGTAATCCAATGGTAGGTCAGCATTGAGGTGTCACCTTATGGAATACAATACTTACTGTCAAAACTACATGTAATGAATACAAAGTGTATGTCTCCTTGCTTCTTTAGGTCTCGCGTAAACAGAATGCTACATTTAGCCCTACGGCAGTTGCAATACTCAGCTTCAACTAGAACTGTAACTGGTCGGACAAAAGTTCAGTTTTCTTCTTCTACGGAGAGCCGCTCTACACTCCGTATTCTTGCGTTTCTCCCACCGGGCGATATGCTTGAGAGCGTTCGTGTGATAATTAAAAGTACAACTCGTCTGAAAGCAACCAACTAATGAAACCCTAATAGAATCTACTGATGTAATGTTTGCGTGGATCACTCACAGGGTTAACTCAACTATTAACGCTAATTAAGTTGTTCAGAGGTGCATCAAGGACTTTCACGCGTAATGCTAGTTTTTAAATAATTGCAACGCAACTCTTTTTAATCTATTGTCGTTAATTGACTTAGAGATCCGGTTTTTATTAATTATTTCAAAAAGTAAACGGTTTGGGAAAAATCGCCGAAAGAAAACACATGTTATTCACATTGGAACCCGCACAGATCTTTGGGCTCCAACTTGAAAACATATTTCTTCTTCGGATGTTATTCGAATTTTACACTGATTTTTAGTTGAAAAACGCCGAAAACTGGGACTGGAAAGATCCAAGTGACTCATGGACTTTTAAACCTTGAACTTTAATGACAGACCCATTCCCAACTAGGGGCGCTTCACAGCATTTTTACGACCATTAGTGATCGTGGACCTTGCTTTGTATTTCAGGTGGTTTGCGCGTAGCCTTATGCATGGGCATTAAATGATCGTAAAATACTTATACTTTATAGAGGTCCTCCCTGTTATTCAATTTGTTACGAACAAAAGAATCACATAGCTCCCCTGTAATGCCTACCCTGTCCAATTAATCCCGTGTGAAAGCCTGGTGTGGATGGATAGGGTGCTCGTTTGTTGGTTATGTGGTCAAAGTCGTCAGTGCAAATAACAAGGGTTCGGATTTGTCTGTTGAACAACGCAACGTTGGCTTTATTCATTTAAATTTCATACCGAAGGTGGCGGACAATAGGCCTGATTGAGGTCGTGCACATCCTCCTCCGACACTGACGACAACTTTTACTACCTACTAAGTGGAGGTAATGGAACCTTCCACAAAACGGTAATTACTATGGTACAAACCTTTATTAGCTCATTTTCAAAACGATGTGAAACACCCCCAAATTCAATTGATTTGAAGGTTTAAAATGTCTCTTTTTTTGTCAGTAAAAAAAACGTCTTAAGTTCCAACAGATACCCAACAACTTTCTGTTCGTGATTTATTCGAAAACTTATATATTTTAATAATGAATTAAAACCGGAACATCTAAGTTAATGAACAGACATAGAATGAGTATCACAAGTGCTTAGTTACTGAAGTAGGGGCACAAGAGTTTCCACGTCCATTGGAGCATGCAATCTTCTTATTCTTCTTAGCGTATCCAGAAGTCATTGGTAATGGCTGTGGTGGGTTTGTCAGGATTTATTCAACCGAGTAAGCTGATCCGGGGCCGCGTGTACCAGTGATACAGGCGGCTCTAACATGGTCCGCTTTGAGGCTGGGGCAGTTGGGAACAGTCAGGGTTGTCACCCTACTCTTATTCGGCATGGCTGGATGTATTATACAGTGTGACTCTATGTACACGGGACCGACGGCGTAACGTCACCTCGAAGGACGGGATGATTCATGATTCATTTACCTAATTCCAAGTGAACCATGGAGGAGAGCGGTATTCTGATTTAAATCAATAGCTGGTTATACAGATTTAAATCCAGAATTGAGTACCCCGATAAATCCCAGCAAAGTGACCCCACCGGGAACCCGGGAATGTTTGGTAATTTGCACCACAGGCAAGTATCCTAATCGCTAGGCCACGCTCTTATCCACATTGATAAATGGGCCTTGACCTTGTGTCCCCCTTCTTTGGTAACTAGATTGTTTAGCAGTTGAAAATAATTCCTTATTTTAATCCTTATGAAACTCCACCAATAATTTGCACTATTTTCATTCCAAATCGGAGCCACTTTAAATTTGACCCCGTACAACTGAAATGACAATTTTTATTGATTTTTGCTTTGTTTTTACCTAAGCTCTAAACTTAATGTTGTAGATAGTACAAACCATACCTTTTCTGCATCCTAGTCTGGTTAGCCAAATAAAACGTGGTGTTACTTTTCAACATGATGGATCAATTTAAAAACTTTTGACCCCTGTACAAACTTAATCTTGGCCCCCTCTCCTAAGGCACATTTGATGCACTTAAAAATCGGAATATTAGGGGTCCCTGTAAGGCTGTTTGCATATTGTGATCACTCAAACTTTTTGTACTCGAGGTGTGCTACAAATGCGGCTAGCGCCTAGGTACTGATAGTAAGGGAAGTGAAAAAAGTCACGATGTTGCTTGTAGCAGGAGACTGTATCGGATAAATTTTTGAATTCCACACAAGTAGGTTAGGCATCGATACTGACTTTCATACTATCTTGATTGGAAGCACTTGCCAACCCCCCTTAATGGACCTCAGCTTGGTTTTTCAAGGTTACACATGGGGGCAGCCATTTTTTCGTTTGTGACCTTTAGTGACCTTGACCCAAGGTCAAACGGTCAAAATTGTCATACATCGTCCAAAAGTATATCGACCCTGGTAGCAAAATGTGGCAAATTTCACAAGGAACATAGATATGATATTTATTTGTTATTTGCCTTTCGTTTTGTGTTTATATGTAAATAACTAATTAGAGACAAACAATATGAAGAAATTGCTTATGCATTACCCAAGTTCCTGTCCAAAGCAAAGAGGTAGGTCTCAAGTTTTTGCACAATGCGTTAAGTTATTGTAATAACACTCGCTTGAAACCCTTTACACAATCCCAATTATTTCTTGCTATAATAATCATGGGTAAGTAAAACAAAGCTGTTTTGTAAAAATATGCACGGAAATCATCGATGTAGTCTATACCAAATCCATTGAACGAATGTTGTTATTACAGTAAATTAACCACAATTCGCAACTTTAGAGGCAAAGTATGTATACTATGATCTTAATCTTAGTTTCAGTTCACAGATGATGTTTCCATCCAGGAGATCAAGTTAGAGTCACCCTACCCAACCCCATCATAGCTGCTATTAAGTTAATTTGTAGGAAACCAACTTGTGTTATACGGGTCCCCCCAAAAAAGCAACACTTGGAGGAGGGGTAAATGAGAGTTCTAGTCATTTCTGTGTAGGTTATGTGCAAAGCACTCCCAATCGACAAAAATACACAGCAATCCTCTTTTTTTTTTTTTTTTTTTTTTTTTTTTCACTCCCTTTCCATCCCCACATGTGCTACCACATTTCTAACAAAAAGCACAGAAATTCCTGTATATCATCCTCCCTAGATACCCTATGCACAACCACTTCTGTTAAACCTGCTCCTCACCCCCAAATTTGGTTCAAAAAATTGATTTATAAAAATTTTCATATACTAAAAAAGATTACAGCGCAAAAATTAAATTTCAACCGAAGAGTTCGATCAACTCTGCAAGGAACAGCAACCAGAATTCGAAAAAATTCTCAAATGGGAAGATTTGGAGGTCGATGCAATCAACAAGATTACAGACACCAAAACGATTCCAACTTCCCATGGAGAAGCCTGCATCATTACTCTCTCTGGAGGCGAACAAATTTGGTCACCTTCAGTTCTAACCAAGAAACTACAAACTCAAAAACCTCCTCTTCTAGTTAGACCGAAAGGCAAACGCAAAAGCAAGAATGGATATAATTACTACGATCTCGATCTAGTGAAACCCAAAATGTAAATCCCAGCTGGATAAACTCCAGCCGGGATTTTTTTTTTTTTTTATTTCAAATTCTTCGGTGGCAACACTGTTCCCTCTGTGTCTTCTGTTAGGTAGTACAAGAACGGATTTCCACTCTTTTTACACCGCTGTCAATTGTATATGTTTCTAGTGACCAATTTGGGTCGGCACTACGCCTTCTACCACCTTCAAGTTCTCCAGGCTCGTACAAGTATCTCAATTTCCCGTTGCTTGGAATTTGTTTTTCATTTTTCCATTTCTGAGGGGCTGAACTTTCAGCTTCGACTTTCTTTTTCTTGATTGCATTGCTAGGTTTCATTCCAATCAACCGAATTTTTTCGTCGTTAATAGCTGTGATTACTTCTGGTAGTCTAACAACCCATTCTGTCGATCTCACGTTCTTTTCTCCACGAGCTGCCAACAAAATCTCCTGAGCATACTGAGGCCAAAAAACAGTCTCCGCCAAAGTTTATTAAATCTTGCGGCCAATAGCCTGTGCTGATGTTGCTCAGCTCCCTCGAGAATGTTTACAGTACTCATTAGCCTCCTCGTAGCTTGTCAATAGCGGAAACTCCTTTCAAGTAACAATTGGCGAGTAGTAAATCTTGGCGAGGTGTTGTCCATTTATTTTTAAAATAAAAGCAAGGATGATTAATTTTTGGAATTTAACGCTGCATATTTCCGACACTTTATTTCTAGTTGTAATTTAATTCTAATTTTTTCTCGCTGAAGGAACAAGAAAGGTCGATCCACCCCTCACCCACCCTCCCTCAAACGCACGCCAACCACCGCTACTCTCCCTCCTCCCACCCCCTACAACACCACCAATAATCTCTACACCCTCCTCACGTGCTTAACCCCCCCTTGCTACATTATTACAATCCTCGCCCCCCTCCACCCAGAAGAATATCCTGCATTGCTTCTTTTTTTCCCTTCCAATTCCAATTGTTAACCCTCAGACCGAATCCCTTTCTCTCTTTCAGCTGTCAATTCGATGAGATCAGCTCTAGTTCGATGTTGATTCCAGCTTTGTGACTCCTGTAATTTTCAACCTCTCTTAGAATGTGCATGAAATCTTCGTTGTTTTTTTTTTTTTTTTACTAACATTTCCACTTGAGTGCATGGACACGAATCTTCAAGTATTCAGACTAGACTCAGCGGTTCTTTTAATGCTCTCGTGTTTTTTCTACCTTCTTCATAGTTCGCTTTTCCGAGAGCCACGCTGGCGCTGCACTAAACAATCCACCACAATGGCTACACCTCCAAGAGGAATTGATACGACAGCACCTACTCCACTTGCCAAGGTTCCAACAGCTCAAGTCCTGGACGACTGCAATAAGTCCTGAAACCTGAGCGAGATTGTAGAAAACACGTTCCACACGGTTTGGTATTTTCTCTTAGCTTGTCTCGCATGCTATAGTACTTAACTTCCAAATCTCTGATTTCAGAGATTTGTTTGAGTCGAAATTTTACACCTTGATCCTCAATTGTTTATGAATAGCAAAAACTTTGGCGCGTTTAGTTTTTTTCATCTTTTTATTTATTAGAAAAGCACTTCGTCATCGGTTAATTTCTAGTGAAATTCTATTTCTTGTTTAGACAAATTGCGCTGTAACAAACTGAAAGTCCCCGTTCTTTGACCCGCACTTAACATGGTATTAAGCGGATATAAGTCTTCAGCGTGCATTCTTTTTGAATCGCCGTTTATCCACATACAAAGCTTGCTTCCGTTATACTCGGAAAAGCGATAGCGTTCAGCTGGGATGTATCCAAACTGTAGGGATATGTGGATGTCGAACCCATCAATCCAACTGTGTTTTATTGAATATTTAATTACGTCATCAGCCCATCTGATCGTTAAAAATAAGTGGTTGACCGGTGGATTTTTGACGAACTTTACCATAGTATCATTATAGGAAGGTGTGCTATGTTCACGGGTTTCGTTGAAAAGAGCAGAGGACAAAGCGATTGAATTTGGGCTCCAAAATCAATTTGAATAGTACTACCGAGTCGAAGGCTACCCAGGTCCTTCCGGGGTGTCTAACGGAAAAGATTCGTTGGTTCTAATCGCGATTTGCTGCGAATGGCGGTTGTATACCGTATTAACCGCTATTCATCGGCGATGGGACGTATTTAATTTCGACCATGTTTGCCATTCGCTAGTACCTATGTTCTTTTTAGCTCTCACTGAAAAATAACTTGTCGTCTTCGTGAGGAAAAAACTATGTAAGGTTTTACATCGTGTTCGTGTTCGACGAGCGCGTCCACGAAATTTTTTACGAGAGCTCCATAATTGAGCGGCGGACCGCATTTATTACATTGTGAAGTCCATATCCAAATTCCCAGTCATTTCTCCACCAGCCTTATCCAGCTTGGTGTTGTTCAAATGCGTCGCGTAGTTCGAGACGTATTGCTCGGTGGCAGCATCTGAGGCTCGGTTGGTTCAGCCAAATCGGTTTTTTTTTATAACAATATGAATTTACCAGTCATTCTAGCTCCAGTCTTTTTGACGTAACAAAGATAAGTCTAACTGGGATGCGTTTAAGTTTTCTACCTTTCTGACGGTCCGTAAATGCTAGCCATTATTTATATTAGATCAAAGTCCAAACGGTTGCTCATGATTGTCGAGTTTGCTAGCATTACTTCGCCATAGTCCAAGTCGAGCTCGTGATTGTGGTAGTTTGCAGGCTTTTGGAACTATGTTTTTTTCAAAAATTGTGGAGAAGTACTCACCAAGTCGGGTTGGCATCGGAATAAAACCTAGCAGCTGAGACCCGCTTCCGGTGGTTGAGTGTTTCGGATGAACTAAAAAGTCGTGCGGTGTAAACTCAACCGCGTGGTTGCCTTCGTAATCCCAGCTGACAACCACCTTATCATCCACGCCGAGCATTTCCAAAATATATCCGGACAACAACATTTTCGTTCTCTTGCGGAAATTCGTATAGTGAATTTCCAGTTTTTTTAGCGACTTCAAAATTTTCAAACTCATCGATTTGATTAGAAAATTCGTTGGGTAAGTATTACAAAGTTGTTACAGACCGGGAGACATTTATCGCTGTGGGTTGATTTCCTTCATGCGTATAGCACCAAATAAGCTCAGAGTCGATGTTTGTATCCAACCCACCAGTCCCAGAGGATTCAGGACCATTTTTAAATTTGTTGGAGTTGTATATCGTCTCTTGAGAACAAATCGGTTTACCTTCTCAGTCGTTCGTGATCGTGGCAAAAGTTGCCATTTTATTCTTTTTATTTTATCAAATAAATGGAAGCAAGGCGAGTTGGAGGTTATTCGAACCTAGGCACAATTTTAGTCTCGTGAATCAAGAAATTCGCATTAATCGAAATTCGGATTTCACGTAAGATTTCCTAACATTTGGGATGCAGACAGCTTCCAAAAAATACAGATAAAACTTGTACGATTCATGGCTGTCAAATCAGATACAATTCTGGCAAAACCAGTTAAATTTGGCAGTGTTGGTGTGCTACCACGGGTAGTGGGGGGGAAAGATTCTTGAATCCACGATGATCGATGATAGGAGCGTCTGCGATTCACGCCTACTATCAGATCGGAGATTTTTTACCGAAATGAGTGTACCCTTACCCACTGAGAGCTCTTTCGATCCCTTGAACAATGGAATCGACAAGAACGTTCCAGAGAATTTGTGCGGAATTTGGAATTAGCCCCAGAGCGAACTTGCGACCAAAGTTTGATTACTCGACGGAATTGGAAGCTTTTACTACTACGCGATTAAAAGAGGACCACTATTACAAAGACTTGACTGCTGGAGGAATTACAATAAAAAATTCAAATGGGGAAAACAAGCAAGATTTAGGTCTTACTTCATACCAGCTTCTGGAAGATTCGGCGCACACGATCAACACACGTACCAATTGTAAATAGAGTATCTTCAACAAAATTTTGATCATGATCCTGGATCACAGCTTTCCAGCGGGAAAAGGCACATGGCAGCTATCGGATATTTTGTGGTCGATAATCATCAGCAAATTACCAAAAGCTGGAAGTTACGAGAATCAATGATAGTATTCGAACCTACGTTGGGCTACTATGATCACAAGCTCAACAGATCGACTATTATTGGTTCGGGTAGAGCTTGCGCATGCAAAAAAAAGTTTTTGGGAATGTGGAAGTGCGATTTAATAGCTGTGGAGATTCCAAGTTCTCTGTAGTACCAGAAAACTTACAAGTATGCTCAAAGGAGTAGATTTTGTTGTACTGCTTCCAGGAAACATGGAACTTCTCGTGGGAAATTTGAATGCTATAACTAATTTCGGTTCAAGTAGCGATTCCGACATGAAATTGGATTCAATTATCAATAAACAAAACAGAGCACAGTTGCTGCTGCTACTCCAAAGGTCAGATCATGATGATTAAGATTTTGCTTTGCAAAATTTATCTGCTGTAGTAAAGAAGTTCAAGAAGATCTTCCTCTAAGCGAAACCAGCATAGCACAGCAAAGTAAAGGCCAAGAGATTCCATTACCTCCCTTTTCTCACGAAGAAAAAAGACTCGCAATAACAATTGGGGAAATGCTTTCGGATTGTCGCGGTGTATTTTCGGTAATAATAAAAAAAATGGAAAACCAGTGAAATCAAAGTCCAAGAAAAAAATTGAACGTGATAGCAAAGAACTGAAAGAGGAAAGAGAAAAGCACGCACACAACGCAAAAAGTTGAATTGTTTCGAGGTTATATGGAGGATTTTCTTGACTGCAAAGTTTTGTGGTTTGAAATAAAAAAACCCTAATGATTGTTTTATTAGAGATTTTTTCTTTGCTCACAAAAACTCAGAAAATTCATCCAAGCTACCAAACTTTTTTTGAAAGTCCAGCACGATCATCCTTGTTACCTGTTGAACTTTTTTCTTGAATTTTCTGAGGTAAAAATTTATGGTCTCTCAGCAAGACGGTTTTCTTCGTCTAAGTGCAACTTCCAGGGTGGAGTTCGCATCATAAAATGTACCTATACCAATGTAGGAAATCCAAAGAAGATTAACTCCCTGCCTGTCTCACTTTTTCCCCGTTGAATCCACTACAAGCCACAAACCAAATTTCGAAGACTCGTAGCATTCCACATGTGAAAATCTTTTGAGCTGTCGGAAATCTGTCGAAAAAATTCATCATCACTCAGTTCGTAGTAAATGCATTCACCCATTTCTTTCTTTTTTTTCTTCAATACGTAAATTTCCTTCACTGCGGTGTACAAAAGTCCTTCCACCCAGAGAGAAAGCCCAGAGATGTTCGGATTACATAATACAACGGACTGATGCTCCGGCTTTCAAAACAAAATTGATTACAGAACAAAGACCAATAATCCCTGGGAGAGCGATCACACTTTGTCTCCGAGCTTGATCAAAAAGGTTTGGCAATTTTGTAGCTGCGTTTTGAACCACTCAGACCACGTTTGGCTTTGGTGGACCTGGGCTTGGTCCTGGATCGGACCGAGAGGCTTTGGTTTTGGTAGAGTCGGTTTGGAGCTGGAGTAACTGCTGCAACTGTATTCTTGGTAGCCGCTACAATCGATGCACGGATGGTTGAAAATCGAGTAGTCCAATAGCGTCAAGATGGGATGCATGGTGACACCCTGTTCTCTAAACAAGGTTTGAATTCGTCAGCAAGCGTTTATATATGGTAGAGAATTTTGTCTACGGTCGCGCGTATTCGATTTAAACTGACTTCGAAATTCTGGTTCCAAAGATTTCAAGACTTCTTGCTGTTCTTCAATCGTGTCTTTTGCATCCGTAATTCCCTGATCAATTTCAGTCGTTTCCTCTTCATCTAGTTGTTCGAATCTTTTTCGAGACTCAAGACCAGAAATTCTATTTTTTTGCCGCTATTATTTTCATTTTGGCAGCTTTGGCTTGCCCGCTGATTGTTTTGATAAAATGATCAGCTCTTTCAAGATCTCGTACATGTTGTTGAAAAGCTAAATCAGTGTTAACACCAACATCAGTTCTTATTTCGCTGATACAATCACTCACAACTTCTCTTACTTGATCGGAAGTTTCACTCATATCCTGTAATTCGATACTATCCTTAGGAGCTGGTGTGTCTTGCATGACATTCAAAGCGGCTGCCTTAGTGCTATCTGACATAGATAAGTTTCCAGCAACACCGTATTTCTTCAATCCGAGAACATCTCTTACAAACATGTTTCCATTGAATCCCTGCATTCTTGCTTGTTTAGCAACACCACTAAGAGATAAAAATCCACCTCCTCTCTCTTTCATAAGTTTCACATCTTTTCCTTGCCACCTCACATACACATTTCCCGTGTATTTGTTTGTGTGAATGATAGCTTTGTGTTCAAGTAAGGCATCTCTATCAATATCACCCGGTTCATTATCCCACCTTTTTTTTCTTTTACATACTTATAAAAATCTTCTTTTGCATCAGAATTCCTAAGATTGTCAACTGACTCATTTGGTACAGAGGGATACTCTTCTTCATTTCCACCAATGGCTTGATTAAGTAAAGGTCCTGTCTCATCAGCATCATATTCTTCAAAATTATTTTTATACGCAGGATTATCAAAATCTGCCATTGTGCTTTTATTGTTCGCTAATAATAAAATGGCAACATCATACGGAAATAAATTGGATCCTTACCGTCAACTTCGTAAAACGCGAGGAATTAAGGGTGTGCGTCGCACGATTCGCAACACGCATAATCCCAGCACGATCAAACAGGGTGAAATTCTTACCGTCAAATTTCCTGATCTTGGAAGGGACGATGTTATTGTTCCTGGAACTAGCATGCTCACGTTTAATATTGATCAGAAGTCCACCGGAGGAAATGCAGATGCCAATCGAACTATCGTAAACAATCTCGGCAGCACTATCGTGAGTAAACTCGAAGTCAAGCTAGAGGGTCAGAGCGTGTTTGCCTTGAATGATGCTGATGTGTTCATGTGCTATCAGGATCTCTGGATGACGACCAAAGAGAGAAAAACGCTGCCCTTCAAGGAATTATGACCGAAGCGGTCAGAAAAATCAGGATAGATGCTGGAGACAAGGGAGCTAACGCAGAAGACGTGGCAATAGGAACCGCATATGATAACATGTTCAGCTTTGAAATGTTGAGCTTGCACAATCCATTCTTCCAGTACGAGCTAAAAGATAGACTATCCTACGAACTGACCTTCAATAATCATGGAAGTGTAGTGGTTAGTACCGACACGGCTGCCGAATACGAGGTGACGAATATCAATCTAGAATTCGAAGTTATAACATCTTCAGAGT
Organism: Ophioderma brevispina; assembly: GCA_023653785.1. Taxonomy (NCBI): domain Eukaryota; kingdom Metazoa; phylum Echinodermata; class Ophiuroidea; order Amphilepidida; family Ophiodermatidae; genus Ophioderma; species Ophioderma brevispina. Next base: position 10,328 of record JAMKCH010004779.1, on the reverse strand, counting down.
TGGCTAGCATAATCAGAAACCGAATAAATGGGGAAAGCGTGGTTCTGTACGATCGAGTCGTTAGATACAGCAAAGAAAGTCTCAACAAGTCGGGTACTGCTTGGAATATCGTTTTGGCACCGCAGGCTAAATCCATGAAGGGTATTTTGGTTCTGTTCGTAGATCCTGCAGCTAATGGTGGGGGAGAATCGTACGCTAGAGCCTCTGAAAAGTTCTACAATCCTAAAATTAAGAAGGTTTCAGTTACCTTGGATGGAAATCCAAATCAGCTGCACTCCAGCGGTATGAAACCTCATCAGCATTTCAAAGAAATTCAAAAGCACTTTGCTGATGGAAAACACAGGAATAATCCATGTGTGTTCAAAGAAGGAGAACTGTCGGATGTTGAGCTAAAAGACTATCTAACAACAAAATATGGTCTATGGTTGGACATGAGAACGACCGATGACGATAGTCTTCACGGTTCTGGACGAAAACTAGAAGTCAAAGCGTTCAAATCGAAATAGAGAGAAATGCTCAAACCGCCGGCGATCTCAACGCATACGTGTTTTACATTCAAGATGCGATGCTACGTATAATAGATGGACGATTGCAAAAAAACCCGTCTATTAAATAAAAAAAAATGGTATATCCGAAATTTTCACATACTTCCGTAATTTCAGGCGAAACTATGTCAGGAAAAACTGAGTTCATTCTGGATCTCCTTGAAAAAGAATACATAATTTTTTTCGAGTACATCGTGATAATCTGTCCAAACTGGAGCAGCAATAAAACTTACCTAAACCGAGCATGGGTGATCAATAATCCGGATCAGGTTTTTATGGTTGATCCCGAAGAATGGTTTCCGAAATCAGACGATCAGTTTCAAACGACAATTAAAGTATTTTACGAGGTCATAGGTAAAATGACCAACGGACAGATTCTGTTTTTGATAGATGACAGCATCGCCGAAGAAGGAATCGACAAAAAAGAAGCGCTAGCGTGTTCCGGACGTCGCGATAATTGTTCTCTGTGGATTTTGTCTCAAGCTTACGTCGCTGTTCCAAAAACCATCAGGAGGCAGATCAAATGGTTGGCTACTTTTTGGTGCAAAAATGAAAATGATTTCGACACGATTATGAAAGAGAACAACGTGGTTCCCGTGAAAGAAAGGGAGAAGCTAAACAAAGACCTACAACAAAAGCAGTATTCAAAATTGATACTCTTTTTGCATCCTCCAAGAGGACACAAATTTTGTAGTAAATAAAAGATGACAGACATCGATAAAATTATCGAAGAAGAAGCTCAGAAGATGATGACACCAGAGCTTGTGGAAGATTTTGCAAAGCAAAATCTGGAGGTTGATAATGACAAAAGGAAAAAGCTGATTAAGCTTGTCGTTTCAGGTCAGAGCAAAGAGTTTCATGGAAAAAACTTTACTTCCGATGAAATCGAAAGCTAGAGCAGAAAGAAATCGAAAAATTGCATGCTCGATACGAAAGTCGAATTGGAGCCTTGGTGGCAAAGACTCTCAAAAAGCATATCGTCTCGGCTTACTCAAACGCCGTAAGGCTAATACTTCCAGGAAACTTCGTTCTTACCAATCCAGAGGAGCTAGAGAAAAATCTAAATGGAGGCGCCTTTCATCAATTTGTCTTGAGCTATTGGACCAGCAGCGTATATCATAAGCTAGGGCATTTTCTTGCTCCAGTTGAAGCGCTCTTGCTGACCTGCAATCATGTGAATAAAGAACCGCAGCCTGTTGTGCTTGACCCTCTGCCGATTCCTCCAGAAAGTATAGAGGCTGGTATAGATCAAATCGATTGAAAAGTGAAGAAAAAAAATCCATCAGATTATTTTTCTGATGGATTTTTTTTTTTTTTTTTTTTTTTTTTGTTGCAGGAGCTTTGATCAGGAAAAAATCATTCTTGTAGGAGTTTTGATCAGAACAAAATCGTTCTTGCAGGAGCTTTGATCAGGAAAAAAATCATTCTTGTAGGAGTTTTGATCAGAAAAAAGTCGTTCTTGCAGGAGCTTTGATCAGATTTTTGTCAGTAAAATTCTTTCTTTCTGCTCAGATTTTTTCCTAATAATAAAATGAGTAATAAATCAGACAATCAGCAAACTCCAGCGGAACCAATTCCAAAAACGGAAGAAGAACCAATTCCCTCAAAACCAAAACAGTCACAACCAAAATTTGAAAAGTGACAGGGCCAGCATCGAAAAAAGTAAAAAATCCAAAAAAAGTACCTGCTGGAAAGGCGCTAGCCGCCAAAAACAACGAACGGCTAGCAAAGCTAAAAGCTTTCGAAGATTCTCAAAAAGCTGAAGCGAAAGTGGAACAAGAGCCTCCACAAAATCTTGAAAATCTCAATCGGAGCCTGAGATGGTAAAAAAAATGATGCTTGGTCAACCTCTGTTCCTCTCCTTGTTGGAGGTTTTGTTATTATTGGTGGATTAACAGCATTTGGATACCAAAAATGGACAGCTTCAGATTCACATCCACCTCCAGTTCCACCACCATCTCCAGCTCAAAATCCAAAAGAAAAAAAAAGTAATATATTCGATGATTTCTAGTATAAATAAAAAGGAAAATGGCAGATAATCCAAACGTGAACATGCTTGTAAATTCAGCATACAAAGCGGCAACAATAAGCTTGCTTATTATGACCAATGCTTGGCTAATGAACCGGTTTTGGAAAACAAAGCCGGCAAATCTAAGTCAGTTAGATGTTGAAGATATTGGAAAATTGACGTTGAGTGTCTTTTCAGCGACTTGGATAAGAGACTATGCTGTAAAACAAGGATGGTTGACTGATGAAATAATCACGAGATAACTGTAATACAACATAAAAAAAATCTTGAGATGTAGTTTCTCAGGATTTTTTTTTTTTTTTTGCTGAAAATAAAGAAGAATGGCAGGAGCTATAGCTATAATGATGGGTGGAGCTCTTACATATGCCTTAGCTTTTACTGGAAACAATTTTTTATTCAGTTCGATGGCATCGTCCGCAGAACGACGAAGACATGATCTTGCTTTGGAACGATTGCAAAGAGATCGCGATTCTTGGAACCAAGCTAGACTACAGAGAATCGACTATATCAACAGCTGCAGCTAAAGAGGCATGATCATGCAGAAAGGACCTTTGAGGATGTTGATGATGCAATGAGAGAATACTACAATATCACGGGAATTCGGTTGGATGCTCTACCGGAAAAACCTCAGCTGAAGGATTACTTGGATGAAGATCAGACTGAATCGATCGAAAAATCGAGATAGGTATTGTATTGCTAGGTACCATAGGAGTAAGCTATTTGGCTTACAGATATTTATAATCGGACCAATCCCAGTAAGTTTCCACAGGCTTTGGTGTGCTAGCTCGTCTTAATGTATGTGTTCTATAAAAATCCCAATCGAGTTGTATTTCAAGGTGGTCTTTTTCTACTCCACAGTTTTCACATACGTACTCGTCTTTGGGTAATTTTTTACCACAACTCTGACACTTTGTGACCTTTTTTTTTACAAGAAAAAGATAAATTTCCCTCGCTCCTGGGATGTTCTCTCTAACAGTCCGGAAGGTAAATTCTAGAAAATCCTCATTCGAACACAAATAAAAAGCAAACCAAATAATTTTCATGCAAATTTTACAAGGATTATACAAAGCGCACGTGCAGCCATGAATCAATAAAGAATTTTGAACATATTCGTACATTTCTTCCTTGCAAATATGGTGGTTTTTGCTTCTTACGCGGATGGTCTTCGAACAGACGTTTGATGCCATTATTACACTTATCCAAAACAGCCTTTTCACATGGTTTTGCTCGAATTTTCGTTATCCTTTTGCAGAATTTGCAATGACACTCGGCATATTTTCTAGTACAATTTTTTGAAGACATTTCTTGTTTTAGGATTTTATTTTTAAAAAGTGCATTGACCTCTTGACCTCACATATTTGCATCTCAGAAAATTTCAGCTAAATATACCTCATAAAACTATCATAATTTATTTTTTTAGAAATTTACCTATAGGAGAAAAAAATAAAGTGCAATGACCTCTTGACCTCACGTGTTTGCATGTAATCCTCTACCAATGCATCTCAGAAAATTTCATCCAAATACCTCCTATAGAACTAAAGTTATGCATCATTAATTTAGGATTTTTTTTAAACACCGAAAAAATTTTATTCTAGAAACACCTCCCCAACCCCCAAAAACTACCCCCCCCCCGGAAAAAAATTCTAAGCCCTAGCACCTTCCCCTACCGAGATACAGCACAATCCCCTATCCCACACGTGTTAAACATCAAACAACACGCCAAACCACTATTCCAACCATATAATATAGCCATCTACACACACAAAAGTGTTTCCAATTTTTTTTTCTCTGAAAATTTTCTGGAAATCGAAAGTTAATTTCTCTTTTAGAAAAAAGTAACCGGATCGGAATTTTATGACCGCTTTGCTATTTGAAAAATGTCACAACTCAAACAGTTCCCGGGGCGATAGTTTCTAGATAGTAAACACACAAATCCTTTAGCATTAGGCAGCTATTTATGATACAGTAGTATTTGGTTCTAAAACACAATAGCTGCTTATAAGTATAAGCACCACCACCATACCAACATTCATAACCCAAACATCCCCCGAGGCCATAAGTCTAGACAGTCGTGTTTCATAACAAAGCACGCTAAAGTTCAGAGAGGTCGGCTTTTTTCTATAAGACTTTACCACGCTTTTGGCAACTCTGTGTTAATTGTTAGGACATGCTTGGGGTGTTAATGTTGTTTTCAATTACATGTATGGGACATGTGGGGTTTTCTATTTAAAATCAATTTCATGCCTGGAGACACGTGCTGGGTTACTATATTGGTTTGTTATTACAACTACTATATTGGTAACTTCATAATATATATATATATATATATCTATATATATATTATATATATATATTATATATATATGAAGGGTTTTTTGTGCAAGACCCAGTTCAGCGCGCATCCCGTTATATGACGTGATGGCAGCCCAAAAATATACCATACTTTTTCGAAGTGATCGCACGGCAGTACCGCTAGAGAAGTCGGCCTCATCGCATATCAAATATTAGAAAAAGAATGAAGGCAGACGTAATTTAACTTTGTTGTGTCCGTAAAAAATAGAAATACTACGAAGCTCGAAAGTGCGAATACCTGTAAACAGCTGATCCAAAATGGCGTCCTCCTTGTGATCAAACATGCGATCTTCGCTGTTGAAACTCGAACAATCGAGCATGAATTCTACGCAAAATCACAATGATTTGTGACGACTGATCAGTCGTGGTTAAAATAGTAAGATAGTTTTGATGAGTAATCGACATCTCTATAGGGCTGAATTTCAGTAAGTTGTGGGATGTTCTCGGCGTTCGAACTGTACAACATGATAATCGATAGCGTGTGTCAGACTGTGCACTAGTACTGCATGTACTTCTCAGCATGAATTTGAGACATAAATAAATTTAATTTCACATTTTTTGAACTTTCAAACACCGATTTTTCTGCATCAACACTAAATATAGTCAATGAAAAACGTTTGTCTTTGTTTGGTACAGATCATCATGTTCGTACATACTATTCCAATACGCTTAACATGCTACACCCTGTACAACAAAACTTGATGCAGGTTATGCACCAAGCAGTACATGGCTTTGTGTGTAGTAGGGGTGTAGAGTCCCCAGATAAGCATACAATGCTGGTCCAAGTCGGTCCAATGACAGTCCTCGGAATTGGGCAATGTTGGGCAAACGACATGTCCCGACTTTGTTTTGTCAATGGGCCAACGTTGGACCAACATTGTCATCGGGCCAACATAGGACCAATGTCGAGCAATGAAAAAAAATGCCATTGGGCCAATATCGGGCCAATATCGAGCCAACGGTACTAATTTCCTTCCAACCTGTTTCTTATTCTGGTGACAGTTTTATTTCTTATTTTATCATATTTTTGTAGGGACAAGGAGGGAGGGAGTGGTCATGACATTTCAAATCCCTACTTTGAATAATGTAGGGAGAATTTTGTCTTTAACTCAAGAGTTGAATTTACACTTAAGTAAAGAAAATGAAACGTGAAAAGCTGTTAGCTGGGAAACAAAATGTGTCTTCTGTGGTGTTATCAAGAAAACATGAATACTCTCAATTATTAATTTCGCTTTTAAAAAGCCATAAACAATCATGTCTTTTTAAATGAATCAATTGCGTCCATTATTAAGAAAAACCCAAATTTTAAACAGAAAAAAATGAATAAAATGATTAATACTTCAATAATTTCTATGAATAGATGATATGTCCCAAGACCACGCCCACATATTCACAATATTAGGCCAAGGTTGGGCCGCGTTATGCCAACAAAGTTTACATGTAATTCAATGTCCCCCCCCCAACGTTGGTCCGACTGTGGCTTGCCGACCGCAACCAATCCGATGATCGCCGACATTGGCCCATTGTAGTCTTCAAGGTTGGGCCGAGCGTTGTAAATTGCCAACAAAGTTTACATGTAAAGTCAATGTGTTTACCCCAACGTTGGTCCGACGGTGGCTTGCCGACCGCTACCGATCCATGATTGCCGACATTGGCCCAATGTAGTCTTGCCATCTGGGCATGACCTTCATTGACTCATCCAGGGCCTGTACCCCCTAATTAAACTGTAGCAGCGACTGGGCAGGGTATGGGGGAAACTAACAAAAAAAATCCCAGCTGGATAACACTCCAGCCGGGATTTTGTTTTTTCTTTACTCCAGGTTGATTAATTTGCTGTTTTGTTATTACTAGTACTAAGGTTTCATAACTCGCATAGTTTTTAAATCAAAACAGAGCAGTCCTCTTTCACAACCGGAGCTGTGCTATGGTACCTCTGATTTTTTTTTCTATATACCTTTTTGTAACCAGGCGTGAGTGTGAATTTTGTCTTCCAAGATAATTCTTTTTCATCTTTGCATCAAGGGCAACCTTTTGACTCCTCGGTAAATATCTCGTGTGTGTGACTCCATAACATTCATAGTCTCCATCCTGATCTTTTTGATCAAATAAGCATTTTTTGTAATCCTCAAACGGTAATTTTATTCTCCAACTCCATTTTTCTTACAGACAGCCCTTGCAACGTTTTTCCCACTCCTCCTCTCAAACAGTTTGAAGGAGTATAACTTTGTCTCTAAGGCAACAAATTCCACAAACTGCTTGCCTCCACTCATCATCCTTAAACATTCCCTACTTGTTTTGTTTATCACCAGTAGGAATTTCATTGTATGATTTTCTGGATAGTTGGAAGTATCAAACAATCTATTCACATCAGAAGAAATATCTTGGTAACATCCTCTGTTTCAATCTCATACACGAGAATCATTGTTGTGTACAATGATCCACCAAAATCAGCTTGAAATGTACCGTTCCCGTTTCTAGAATTATTGACATACTTTCCTCTCGCGATACTTTTTCGACTTTCGTCACCCACTTCATTCGGTTTTCCTTCTTCTCTTCTCTTTTTGAATGGTAGAGACTTTTCGACTGGGCTATGGTGTAGATCAGTTGGGTTTGCTTTTCTCACATCCAACTTCGGTCTATGCCTATGCTTTGGCAATATAGTAGATTTGCGGCGCAAAAAATACTACATCATGCCTTTGTTAGAAAATCGAAGGCACCCCTGTTTGCAACCGTCTCGTCTCCCATTATATCCAGAAAATCCAGTTGTATCGGATGGTATAGTTCGCGTTTCAGGATATAGTCTCCGGATCTTCTGATTTTTTCTTTCGTCGTAAAATTAAGGTCTGTACTCTTCACAATAGACTGAGTGCAGGGCTGCTAGCTTGTACACCCCAATGAATTTTCCATCGTTTTGCAATATTTTATTCAACTCCGATAATCTTAAGTATGCTTTTGAAAGCTCCAATACTTCAGTTTTGGTTGTTCAAGCCCAAGTTCGTTTGAATACCAGAATTTGCAATGATATTTTCCGCCTTACCATCAGCGTAGAATCATCCGTACCACCGCTTTTTTTCCCTCGGAGTTTTACGTCACGGTATCGTCGATTGCGTGTATATTTCATAATAATTCTTTTTGTTTACCCCCGTTGTGTTTTCTTTCCTCCAGTAAGGGATTCCCAGTAGGACGTCATAACGTTACGTATGTAAACCTCCAGCGGTATCCCCCCACACACAGACGATCAAAATACACGATAGAAAACGATAAACTCATTTTAAAATAACAACTAAAGGATTTCTTGCTACTGAATAGGTGCACAGTGGTTTATTTTACTGAGAAGATTTACGCGGCCATAAAACAAATTCCAAAATAAGAGTTGTATTGAGACTGAAATGCCGAGTCCAGCGTAGATTCCACCCCATTCAGCGCGCCATTAGGCAAAAAAAAAATCGTATAGGTATCCCAATTCATCAAAAATACACGTCTTCTTTGGTCCTGCGGGCAACACCACAAAATATGTAAAAATGAAGTACGTATTTTGAAGAGAATATATCTCCCTTCTAAACAAAAAAAAAAAAAAAAAAAAAAATCATAACAGTCCCTTTCGCCATTATAATTTTCATAAATTCCCGCGATTCCTTTTTTCCCTGTTTTGGCGGTGAAGAGCGTGAAGCAGCACGGTCATTGACCGTATCAAGCGTACGTACAGGGGTGCGCGGGCCGTGTCTGTGCACATCGTTCAACGGTCAGTCCACTGTGGGAAATGCGCTCGACTCGCGGTCTTGCATCTGCGTGTCACGCACAGTTTCTATAATTTTTAGTTATTAGTGAAACATTTTGGGCATTAATTTGTGTAAATATGACAAATGGAAGAAACTTGAAGGCATATTACATCATTTGTGCAGAATTTGTAATTGCGACACTTTCATCAAGAATAATAAATTCAACGAAACTAGCCCAGTTTTTAAGTACCAAGGAGCTTCATGCTAGGGAATGTCAATATTTGGAAGGATGGCGCAAGACTACTCCTACGAATATATGCCACAAGTGGCTCTAAGGTGCAACGAGAGATTTTGAGGCACCCGAAATATGTTTCATAAAAGTTTAATTCAATAGATTAGACACTCATTTTATTTTTTTTATTTTTTTTCAAAAATGTAAATTTTACATGAATCCTGGCCAGGATTAACCAAGAAAATACAGTCTCCTGTAAACGTAAGTTAATTTAATGTACACTTTAAGAGCTAGTTATTACAGAGCCTTTTGAATGTGAGGATAAAAAGCACACGCTGTGGAAATTCCTAACTTGATGTAGGCCTACCCCAAAAAAAATTGTTTGGCCGTAGCCGTTCGACCCTAGATTTTTTTTTTTGGGAGTGTTTCCGTAGCCGGTATACGGCTACCTAACCGCGGGGTTCCGTAGCCGTAGACGGCTATATAACCAAAAAGGGCTTTGTGGTTAGGTAGCCGTAACGGCTACGGAGCGTGTCCACAGTGGAACGGTTATATAGCCGTACACAGTCATGCGTGACGAACGATCCATGCCACGTACTTCATGTTCGACCGTGAGTGCAACAAGAGATTTCACATATCAGGTGTCTCTAAAAAATCGAAAGTACTGATTTTTGCCCTTATGTAAAGCTTTTCACAAAAAAAATCCCCTCTAGAAGGAGAAGCTGAAGAAATGTTTCTTTGTAAAAATTGTGTCAATTTCTAATTTCGTAGAGATCAAATACGAAATTCAGCCTAAGTTTGAACATTGAAATATAGCAATTTAGGAATTAGGATCGCACGGAGTTTGTACTTCCCTATTGTGCACAAAGATTCTCCCGAGCACGTGCGAATTATTCTAGTAACAATGCATAGTCCCCCAATAAGTATGTTTGAAATTTGCTTTTTATCCCATCTCTTCTTCTTTAACTTTTGAGATATAATTTTTTTAAGTGTGGAACCATTAAATATGAATAAGCCGATTTCAGTTTGGAAGTTACCTTTTCGATCATAACTTTTGAACGGGAGCTCCGATTGTCGTCCAAACAAAAGCAACAGAAAGGTCTTTCTTCCTCATTTAATGTTTAGTTTTATATTTTATAGCCCTCTGAAGGGGTAATTCCACCTTAATGTATGAAATCGTCTATAAGAGAAACAAGACATTAATAAAACCCGAGACAATATAAACTAATTATATATTCGTCCTCAGATAAAAAAAATAAATAAAATAAGTTTTTTGATTTTTTAAAATGGTAAGTTTTTTGAATTAATAAATTAAAAAGTGACAATAAAAAAATAATGATGAAACAAATAATATACATAAGAAATAAAAAAGTAATCATAAATAAAATCTGTCTTCCGATCGACCTTTAACCTTAATTTTTCACAAGATCCAGAATTTTAATTTTCTTTCA
>JAMKCH010004778.1:0-35946 GCA_023653785.1 Ophioderma brevispina | reverse complement strand
CATAAATGGGTATAGAAATGACAAACAATGAGATCATAAGATAGGGATATGCAGCAATTCCTTTTCCACATAGCAAATGCTAACACAATAGAACCTAATAATAATGTAAAACTGATGTTTTCCCTTGAGGCTTTGACCATAAGCTATCGATTTTGGAACAAAACAAAAATCTAGCGCATCTATAAAATCCCCCCTCTATCCCAGTAATAACCGATACACATTACATATTTTATGACAACACTGAATCTCGCTACCCCGCTCAACAAGGCAAACACAAGGGTACAGACGGAGACATGAAATTTACTCAGGCTAGGAGTCCACGCCATGAGTAAATGTCGCTGGTTCACAGGTCTAGTGGAATGTATACTCCGGTAAATACCTGACAAATTCAATTGAAAAGGGGGATTTAGTACGCGAAGATTAAGGCTCTTTATTGCAGCTGATCTACATGGGACCATAGGCTTTAAGACTGGAGGAATGGAAACAATACCAGTGTTTTATTGTGGCTTAAAGTGTATTGATTGTTTTCCTTCCTAAGCAGCTATAAGGCCTTATGCAGTAATCCCTGAGAACTTGAAATACTCCAATTCTCGTAATGTACATTTTCTCACTTGTATATATTATGGAATCATGTGCAATTGCAAATAATACATCCAAGCAAGCCTGGTCTACTCAGTGTTTTTGTTTCATCCATGAGAGACTCACACACACATCACATGCAAATACACATCCACATGCTCACAAAACACACAAGTACCGCACACACACACTCCGCTTAAACCCACAATGTGATACAACCCACCCTTATACCCCATGTCACACACCCAATCTAAGAAAAATGGTTCTAAAGTTGTCCCACGGGTCTTGGGGGGACCCTTCAAAGGTTCTTTAAATAACCAAAACAGTTCACAAACAGAATAGTCATTTTGTTCTCTCAAGACCTTTTTGGTTTCTGCAACATGTCCCTGGACCCTTTTACAGGTTCTATAAAGAACTCTCTCGAAGGTTCTACTTGAAGAAAACAAAGGTTCTTTATAGACACCAAAACTGATTTTGTGTCACATTTTTTGAAATATGATTATTGTTTTATCATATGTATTTTTTTTTTTGATTTTTAAGTATTTTTCATGGTTTATATTCCCAATACTCAATAAAATCCAATCATCGATTGAGGAACGTGTTTTTGTTTCTTTAGAGAACATGTTGGGGTTTCTCCTAAAAGCCACCTTTAGAACTATTCTTGGTTCTTCGTAGAGTGCATGTTCAGATTGCCTTTCCTGTTGGAATCAAAGGTTTGTCTTTTTTTTGGAGGGTATATTTCAGAAGCATGTCCAGATCCCTATCAGTATTTTTGCATGACTATCTCATACGGTCACTTCATTCAAAGCTTGACAAATTGATAGGTTTTGTCTACTTTATCCGGAAAATCATGACTTTTACGTGGCATGGATTGAGAACAACATTGTTGCATTGCCTCACCTTAAGATCGATTAGAGGTTAATGTCTGAATATTTCTAGCTTCGAGTGCATGGCAAAAATCAATGCGCGCATGCTCAGTTTGACGACAAATAATGGCATAGCGCCGCAGGGGCGAGTGCCATTATGAGCTGGTCAAACTTACGTAGTTCATTGATTTTTTGCCATTGCACGAGAAACTAAAAAAAATATGCAGACATTAACCCAATTCATAAGCATTGTTGCATCAGACATTTTTACGGAAAAATTCTGAAGATGGCATGAAATCCAATGCAGTAAAATATTCAAATGAAAAATGCACAACCACCCAATAAAAGGGTTCAATCCAATGTTGTATGTAAACGCTCCTAACACTCGCTTACTGCTCTTAACATACGCACCGTGCAATGACAATACAATGCATGATTTTTGTCCAATCATATTTCCTCTTTCAAAATAAATGTTTATATATCATTCATAAGATCTAATCTGTTCTTTGATGATGTGACCAGTAACCTTTTGATGTACATTAACAGCTGGTATTGTGTGCAAGTATCCTATTTAAGAGAGGGTTACTTCATTGATCACCATGACCGCTTCAGTGGAAGTGATGTCAGTTAGAATGAATTATATTGTTGTAGTGCAAAAGAAGACATAATGTCAGAGTAAGACATTTGTCCCTTAATCTTGCATTCCTTGTCCTTTCTGCACATAGTCAGGATCCATGATGATTATCAAACATTACATGTACTAAATTAACTCGAAAAAGAAATCATACAAATTTAAACTTCAATTTAATTATCAAAGTTTTGAAAGCTTTTCTGCAAAACAAAAGTTTGATTTTAGAGCCCTTTTAACTGTACTTCATTTTTTATTTTGAAACTGATAATTTTTGATTTTTTGAGACTACATGCCCCAGTGACTACAAACTCATTCTTTCACCTTTGTTCAAAAGATCTAGTATATCATGATAATTAGGGAAAAAATATATGACTTCAAACCGTTGAGGTTAGTGGATTAACCTCGCGCCACATGTAATTTCCAATAACGTCATTTAAGATTATAATATTCGTCACCATGCCTACATCCTTAGCCAAAAGTGTTGGAACACTTTTATTTGGCCTACTTCAAAAGGTGCCCCTGTTCTCCACCTGGACATTTTGCATATGGAATGTTTGTTCTTGCCACCCTACAAGAACCCACAATGATTGGTGGGGATAGGGGGGTGCATGGATAGAGATGCTCCAAGCCTCCAAAAAAAAACAACCCAAGTTACATGATTCCTATATATCTCTTTAAGATAAATACAGCAAGTAATCGGGCAAAAGAGCAGTCGTGTTCCAACACATTTGGCTAAGATTGTAGTCCTTTAGTCCAGTCTGTGTGTCAACCGTTTGTATGCGTAAGAGCGCCCGCCTACCGTTTAGTCTTTGAAACCGACTACACCGAAGTTGATACCGTTTTGAATTTGCTGTTGCTGTTAGGTTGGCATTCCTACCCCCTGCTCTATTGAGCATCGGCATATAAGGGCACTATAATAACAAATCATGACCTTTGTAGGCCTAATGGCAGGATTCCCAAAATGGACTTTTTCTGATTTTGGCGAAGGTAATCGCTCTGCATGTCCCAACTTATATCAGTTGTCAATTGGGTCACCACTGCTTAAAGTGCTTGTTCCGTCGTTTTTTGGAACCCCCACCCCCCGATTTAACCGGAAGTAGTACCATTTTGATATCAGAGAAAGGCCGTATTTTTTAATTCTCCTCATGAAATTTCAGCTTCCAAATCCTTTTCCCAAGATGACAAAAAACTGCTGTTTTAATTGTTAACCATCAATATTAGCACAGTAGTGAATGGGCGTTGCACTATGCATATCATCTCGCATCAAAACTGCAGTTTGTTTCCTACGGTAATTGGTGGTCAGCATACAGTACAGGCTCCCAGCTTCAAGTAAGAACATGAGGACCAAATCGGAACAAGCTCCTTAAAATTGCTTCTCAATAAGCGACGATTTTCATGGGGTCAAACAGCTTGTGTTGGCTTTACTTTTTTACCTTTAAACATGGAACAAAGATGTTTTTCTAAAATTTTGATCACCTCATTTATATAGATAACAAATAACCTGCATTTTGTGTAACAAATCTAGACAAGTCCCAGTTTTCCTCTTGGCTTAATGCACATTTTATCTAATAGAAGACCAAATGAGGTTTTATGACTTTAAAAAGGTGTGTATCATTAACATTTTAAAGGATACTTTCAGAAACTTACTATAATTAATCCCAAATACACTAGCTTAGTATAATCAAGGATCCCCCATCAATCTAACTAGAGACTGAACAAACCACACGTGCAGAATTATGTGCGTAATTTCGCTTGCAAAATGAGCGAGTGTTTGGTAAAACTAATGATTTTTCAAACCACCTGTCACTAATACTGTGTAAGCTTAAGAGTACTTGAGGCAGCAATATCACAAGTCTGTATATCTAGCTATGGATTGGTAACGGCAACACTGGACTGCAGGGCCGGCCCAGTTTTAAAGTATAGTGTTGATTCCATTTCAGGGATGCCCAATTTGGTAGTATTACCGTTGTTTGGTTGAGTGTTTTATTGGGTTTACTTGATATTGGCTGTTGTTAGTGCCCAATTGCATTGCTTACTAAGGTCTTTTTTCATTATTTTCCTTAAATCAAGAAAGACTTCCATATGTAACCCCCCCTCATATATATTACAGATCAAAAATTATTGATTTTAATTTGGCCTTGTTTAATCAAAAACAAGAATAAACAGCTAAATCATAAATTGTATGTTGCATGTAACTATATGAAGGGGGTACATGATGGAAGTCCTTGCCGTAAAATCTTTCTTAGGTGAATTGAATATGTTTCTTTTTATTATTATTATTGAAAGAACAACCAATACTAAAAGAAGTATTTTCTAAAACGAAGGAACACCGCAAAAATGTTCTTTTTTTACATGTTGGAGATCAAGTCCCGTGCATTTTTTTAAGACCTAGGGTTTGGCGACATACTTCAACTTCATCTCTTCATTTTGCAAAAATGAATATCTTTAGACTTGATATGAACAGCATTCAAACTCTGACTTGCATTTGGCCGACACGGGTGTGAAAAAATTTATTTATAAGATGTGAAAACAACTAACATGTTGATCAATGTAAGTTTTCTTCTTTTCTAGGTGAAAATTACATGCAGTTTCTGATTTGTTGTCCCTAAATGGTGAAAATCACACTTTTTTGAATATATCCATATTTTGGCCAAATTTGGCCTTTTTTAGTGACAAAAATTTTTTGACTTGTTATTTGGAATTACCATTCTACAACAACAAATACCCCCAGTTGTTATTTTTTTTATTTAATGTTAAAAAATAATCACCGTATTTTAACAATAAAATGTTTTGCATTGTTCAACTACCTTCCTGTTTTTTGGTTAGAGCTCTTGAAATGTACTCGAGTGACAAAATTGTACGCAAAATTTGAGGTTTTTGTCAATTTCGGAACTTCAAATGACCATTAATTTCACAAAGGTATACCCTAGAGATCTCATTTTTGTTCATTTTTGTTCAGAAATGCAATAGCAAAAAAAACATAGGTAGTAAGTTTGAACAACTGCTCTTTACTAGAAAATCAAAGCACATGTTACCCTACCCCGTAATTTTCTGCAGGCGTGAAAAAAATTTTTCGATTTGATAAAAAAATTCAAACTAAAATTCCAGGGATTATGGGATTTAAAATATACGTGTTATGCCCAATACCTCCCCCCTGCAAACAAGTTTCATATTTATTTAGACCTAGGACTACTCATTTTTGAGTTTGAATTTTTTATCAATCATTGTTTTTTTCCCTTTCCGGCAATAGGTCGTTTAAATTAAAAAGCAAATCCATAATCCATACCAAATCCACCTAACATATCACAGATACTAGCTGACTTGGGATCAGAATGAATTAATACAGTTATTTAAACATATTCCAAGGTAGAATACCCTTCTTATGTTCTATGGTTACAATTTTGTCAGTTCAAGTAAAATTATTTGTTTATTCTAAGTTTTAGCACTGTTGTCTCTTTTTTCCCTATTCGATAGCATGGAGGTTTGTATTTTGAGGTGTGCATTACGGGTGATGTAATTTGCATTTCTAATCCAGGTTCAGTTTTCTACCCAAAATTTCACCCCAAAAAAGTTGTTTTCCATCATTCAAAATTCTTGAACTTCCTTTTTTACTTATTTTACATATTTTGGTCCTCCAAACGCAAGTCAAGATCTTTGAACGCCGTCATAATCAAAAATTATCAGTCACAGGCGGTTCCGATCTCACAAAGGTCCCCCGCCCAGTGCAGTAGCTAAAAGAACAAGAAGCAACAAAATTTTAAGATCTCAGGGAAGATCGTGATGGAAATAAGTGGTTCTGAACCACTGAGGCTCTTCCCTGACATGACCTTCAAAATTGTCGGCCTGAAACGGGTTGACCACATCCCAAGTTTTCATGCTCCTACCACATGATTAGTGATTTGGCCTTGAATGACCCCCCCCGCATGACCTTCAAATGACCTCAAAAATTTTGGCACTGAATGTTGACCACACCCACCAATTTTTATTCCTCCACCACATGTTAAGTGATTTGACCTTGAATGAACACCGCATGACCTTTAATGACCTCAAAATTTCGGCACTGAATGTTGACCACACCACCAAGTTTTATCATCATCCTAACCACAACAGATAAGGTTTAAGGCAATTTAACTCCATTTTTGCCTATTTCCTGACCTCATTGACCTTTGACCAATGCACATGAAATCGCTCCTCCGAACCATCCGCCGCCTACTGAGTGACATCCCCCCCTAAATGGGCAAAGATGTGCACCCATTCTTGCCTAATCTAAAGATTCGTTTGACAAAAACGTTTATTATAGCGATTTAGCCCTATTTTGACCCACATTTGGACCATCACACACAATCTTTTTGACCACTTTGACCTTTGACCCCAGTCCACATGAACCCATTTTGTATCCCACCCACCACCCCTACTTTAGATACTCTCTGTTGCAAAGATGGACATGCACCCTTGCTTAGTTCCAAAGATATCAGCGTGGGAAGCACACCTGTGGGACGGCTTAGCATTTCTATAGTCCCCCTTCGCCACAAAAGTTGCGGGGGACCAACAAGAAGATCCTGTAAAAAGGACAATCTGCCCTAACGAATTAGATCTTTCTGACAGTAATTAGTCAGTGTCGATGAAACGTCCACTACTTTCGTAATTAGTTATTAAGATTCCATGGGATGATGCGGGATGACTATTGTATTGACATCCTCTAAATTTGCTTTAAACTTTAAATAAACTTTTTATTTAGGCCCAGGAGTCAATGCTATTCAGCGAGTCTTTTCACACTAACTTAAAAGGTTGCTTCTTTTTGTTATCTTAAATTTATAAACATGATTGACAAGTCATAATCATCGAAGCCTGCTTTTCTAATCGCATCTTTAATCATACCAGTACATTAATTCACACTTTAATAAGCGAAAATACAATTTTCATATGTAATACAAATGCTCGTTAATCCTTGCACATTACAATCGAAAATGTTACTTTTTGTCATAACTATATTTAAATGACTATGATGTAAACTCTGCCAACTATATCCACAAGTCTGAGCTTTTTTTCTTTTTGTCTTGTAAAAATAAATTCATTCTTCACGCAAATGACCGCAAGTGATTAGGCCTATCAATGCAAATCATGGAGAAGGCCTTTGTAAACCTTATGACCTAACGGTGGTATTAATTAATGTGATTTAAACTTTCACATCCACAAAATATGGGGCCCCTACTTTTAATGGCAATAATTTGAAATCAATATGGGTTTGTTTATTATAGAAATCCTGTTATTTCCAATTTCAACATCCAAGGAACAGCAATTTTTTGCTACTATCCTATTATTGTAGTGCTATTTTAATCGCAAGGTGACCTTATGCTCCAGGTCTCGCGTGGTTTTGCCATAGAGGACTGTGAGAAGGCCTTGTAAACCTTATTACCTAACAGTGTATTTATTAATGGTGAATTTTAACCTTTCACATACCCACAAAATATGGCTAATTTCAATGCAATAATTTGAAATCAAATATTGTATTTTGTTTTTTATAAAATTCCTAGTTATTTCCATTTTCAACATCCAAGGAACTCAATCTTTTTGCACTAGCTCATATACTGTGCTTTCATCTAATCTGCACAGGGTACCTAATGCTCCGGGTTTGGTGTGTCGCGTGTTTTTTGCATAGATGGCATGGCTGTGAATCTTTAAACACAAACTTTATTGAGAGTACTCCTAACTTCTTTTGTCTTTTGGTTTCTTCATTTCCTAATATCTCACTGTAAACCTTTGCATGTAACTTGACTTTTCATTTAAACTATTTGTGTCAAATGCTAAGACTATAATTTGTTTTGTGAAAATCACTCCATTATGGGTTGCTTTGCAATGGTGGGATAGTAATCACGAGCATATTATTTTCTCATTGTCCCAATCATCGATTAAGCCATGTTTTTAAGACCAGGTCAAGTCACGCAGCTCCATGATTATATGCAATAAACATTGACCTATATCAGCATTATGTTTTTCAAGAAAGTCAATTCCACACAGCCGGTTACTGCATATGTACACCAATTGACCCCAGATCAAATGTTTGGTTTTTGCCCTTGGTGCTGTTTCTAAAAATTCCAGACCTCCACAATGTAAGACAAATTACTGGGGAGAAAAAGTGAACCCCACGTTGCATGTATTCTCCGCATGATAATATCCAACATGTGTATCTACTTTGGTGGCAATTCCACAGAAGGATGTATACATTTATTAATCTAAGTAGTTTAAATTTAGTTTAAATCTCACAGTGAAGGATGTTCAGCTAGCTTCTTTTCGCGTCAATTGTCAACAGGAAGTGGTCCTTGTATGTAGAATGGTGGGTAAGTCACACTTTATACAAATTCCCTAAATATCATCAATGTACTCGACCAATATCAACCGTTTTTCAACCATTGGCACTTCAAATTAGTCTAATTTCATCCCACTTATAATACTAAACAATCTTTAAAGATTTTTTTTACCATAAAAGCTTTGTTAAACAACACATTCACATTCAGTAATATGTGACAAGCCACAAGGTTACATATCTGCAGTCATTGGTTTTTTACCTTGCCCACAGAGATAGAACAGTGCATGGCATATACTCAATTAACCTTGGCTTCAGATAGCAGTATAAGGCACCTATTATTGGTTGTACTTGTCAGTTTGAATTTTAGAGGCTGGATCAACAGTTCAACATTTTTTAAGTCTTATCACTAGTATTAGTGTTTTTTTGAACCATTGTGTGAACTTGCATTGCTGTGAATGAGATACTAGCAACCCACACCCACTCTCTTTAACTGCAACTGGGAATGTGTGTACATTACACCTGGTACAAGGCACAGGGGACTGTATACACTGTGGAAGATATGGTGCCATCCAGTAAACAGACTACCCTTCGGGCCGAAAAAAAAATTCCCTGTATCACTTGTACCCCTCTGTTCATGCAATGAGAATACTTGAGTGGCCAACATTTTGCAAATTCTGGTGAGTTGTGGCTGGGTCATTGGCTTCCTGTTCTTTTTGAGCAAATTTAGTGATCACAGCCCTTCAGAATGAACATTTTTGAAAGATTTTGATGTGAGGCTCAGTCAGGGTTTCTTCTGACCATCATGACCGTAATTTGTTTATGCATGTGCAAGAAATAAAATTGTTAACACTGTTTATGGAAGACAAAATGGAGTCAAATGTCACCTGGTCATTAAGGTGTTTAAGTTAAGACGTGTCGCACCATTGCCAGATGAGGCTCATGTCAGATGTTCTTGTGGATCAAGTAGGAAACTTAATATGTACGCATTTGTGAGAAATGAGCATTGTTAACCTTGGTTTAGCAGCTACCACCATGGCCAACTGGCCACAAGCCACGGTTTCCTGTGTCTTCCTTTTACAGCAGGCGACACAATACGAGACCTTACTCACTCAGTTTAAGTCGATGGAGATACTTTGTCTCGGCTGAAGTTAGGAAGTGGTGACGCGCACATGCCACCCAGTGCTGCCTTTCAGTTCAGTTGCAGTGCAAGTTTTGCTGTTACCTACGTGCCGCCGCTGAAGAAGCGGTTCAATGTATACTCCCTTGTTGCTACTTCATACTCGAGCTGACAGAGTATAGTGAAAAGAGGTTTAGCACCTTAAGGGTTATGCAAGACATCATAAACTATTGACCTAAGTGGGTTTTTTTTTTAAATTGGGCAAAATGAATTTTAGACCGGTCTTTGTGTCACTGTCATTTGGAGGTTTTTTAATAAAACCATTTCTCTCAATTTTGTTTAATTTTTTTTCCTGAACAATTTGAAACATTACCAAACAACAACTTAAAAAATGCCAGGTTGGGTCCTCTGGTGACTTGCAGATCATTTTCTTCAAGAGGGAGCATTGTATGCAGTGGTTAATAAAATTTTGAGCATTTCCTGTCACCTCCTCAACTAAGCACTTTCATTTGTCTTAACAATCATCTCCGATACAAGGTGCTTCTTCCTAAGACGAAAGTGTGCAAAAATGATTTTGCTAGCCTTGCTAGAATTTGAAATAATTTAACTTTGTATTGCTAACACAATATTTCTAATAGAGCATTTCAAACATTCACACAACTGTCTAAATCTTCATCTAAACAGAACAGCCTATTTTGATATGGCTATGCAGACCACAAGGCTTCAAGTTATACCAACACTATCGATAGCATTCCAAGTTTATACCAACACTACGATATGCTCCAGAGTGTTGGCAATCAAAACCAATTTAACACAACCCCGCCTATGTCTGGTCCTAAGCCCAGAGACCTCCGAACGCAATAGAAATTTTGACGGGGGCAAAAGGCGATTTAAAAAAAAATGTCTTCCGCAAAGATAAAAACTACCCAAGAAATGCCATCTTAAGGGGTGTAATTATTTGATGGGTGGGGGTGGAAATTGTTTTTTAAAAAAAAACAACGCACAAACACACACACCAAAAATTGCCCCACTGGTGAGTAGAAAAACACATCCTCGAGACCCACCTCCTATAGCAAAATACTCAAAAAAGAGAAAAATTAAAATATTCCTCCAAATATGATCTTAACACCACTTCCATACCCCCCCAGATATCTAATGGTGCGCCCCTGAGACGAATGAAATTAGGCTCCAAAGATGACTGTACTGGGTGATCTAATGATGAATTATCCCTCATTCCCAGCCACTCAACCTTGTTTGATATCCTTCATTTTGGGTACAGTTTGTAAAAACGTATTGAAAAATTAATATTTGAGTTGCTACCTCGATTTCATTTCTATGTCACAGCAGTTTTGAAATTTCAACATTTGGACAATCCTTCTCCTACAACGCTTTACATGCCTGACTTCAGTTTTACCACGGTAACTCCAACTCCTCATCAAAAGTCAGTACAGGTCAAGACATATCACCAATTGTATTGCGGTGAGGGATATCTGGTTCCAAAACAATATCGACAGCATACATACAGGTTAATAAGTCAACTCCTTTGTACTATTTTCTAAAAAAGATTGCTCTAGGTTTTCCTCTTGCCATTAATAATCAAAGAAAGACATGTTTTGTGCAAATTGCAATTGTGAAAGTGGTCCAAAAGTCACATCTTTGCCCATTATCATGATTTCCATGCCACAACTTGGGCTAGGAAGGTTCCCAGATGCCAGTTCAAAGACTTTACAAAGTTCATAATGTGGTCGTGGTAATATCTAAAAGGCATATGGATATGAGGTGAAACACCCTCTTGCTCAAAGTGGTTTTATCAAAACACATGCATCTACCCTCTCAGTAGCCATCGTGTACAACGCGGCGTGCAGTGTAAGACTGCTGCACTACTTATCGAGGGTGGCCGTGGCCCGTTGGGTCCATGCACATGCACACGCATGTCTGTGCAGTATTATACAGTTGCTTCTTTTATTCCATTTATACCAGTTTTGACATTCTGAAATTAACTTTACTATTTTTATAACTGTACATTTCTTGTAATTTCTGCCAACCATAAAAAATTGCATGTCCTTACCTGCAACGAGTGCATCATGAAGGCGTAATCCATCAATTGGGATGTTAGGGAATGTGTAATTGTGGGGTCTAGGCCATGTAAGGGTCATTACAGGTCAAATTGACCTATACCGCACGGGTCTTGGCCAGTGTTATCTTGCGGCACGTTTGGTGGCTATACAACATAACTTGGAAGACATGTTTAGATATGTGGGGTCAAAGGTCAGTAGGTCATTGGAGGGCAAAAGGGGGCATATGGGCCATAGAGGTTCATTCTGTTCATACCATAAGAGTTCTGGACCGGTGGTTTATTTAATAGTATTTATGGCGATCCTCGGATTTGGCTCTCACCTGGGTTTTGCGATCACCTGGCTAGAATGTACACTCGGGTTTTGAGGTTCCTTTGACCTTGAATGACCCCTGATGCCTTGCCATGACCCTTTTTAACATTTTCATCATCAACAGCGACCCGCCCCCCAAGTTTAGCCCTGAATAACCAAAGTTTACCCCATGGAGCTCCTTTGACTTGAATAAACCCCTTGATGCCCTTTGATCACCACAAACCAATACAGTCTTCGTAAGGTCAAGGGCCACCCACCCACAAAGTTGCAGGAAGGTGCAATCCTCGTCCCAGGAAGAACATATGCAGTCAGAAGACAGACACACCACCGGTATAAATATATGATGTAGGCAAAGGTTAGTTTGAACGTGGGCCAAAGGTCATTTAGTCCATCTAGAGGTCAAATGTACTACCTATATGAGTCCACAAGTTCCTTTGAGCATGTTTGGTGGTACTGTAACTTATTGCGAAATGGTATATACTAGTGTGGAGCCCGCAGCTGCGCGTGGGGTCTTCGCTAGCTGAGTTATACTCGTTAGATGAGTATACTGGAATGTTTTTTCAGAACAGAAACCAAGGTACTGTTTTCGACCTAATTATCACCCTGGGTGCTTCATACCATACTTCAAGCATGGATTAAACACAGCCAAGTTACCCAATAGTAACTAACCCCTACATGACTTCTGACCCCCAAATGACCCCTCGAAATTGTGACCACAAAAGTGAGGTACTGCAAAGCTCTACCACCATATCAAAACGCATATCATCTGTTCAAAGCACTGCCAGTTACCCGATAACGACCCCTGAATGACCTTTGACCCAAAATTACCCCTCGAAAACATGACCCCAAAACTTGTAAACTGCGAACCTCTACCACAATACCAAAAACTCATATCCATACGTCAAGCCAGCCACGTATCTCGATAACGACCGCCCCCTGGATGACTTTGACCCCAAAATGACCTCCTTGAAAAAGCATGACCACAAAACTCGTATGGCGAAACTCTACCACTCCACCACCATACCAAAACTCATATCCATATGTCAACACAGCCATGTTACCGCATAAACGACCCCCTGTATGACCTTTGACCCCAAAATGACCCCCATCGAAACATGACCACAAAACTCGTACGCGAAACTCTACACCATACCAAAACTCATATCCATACGCAAAGCATGGTTAAGTTTACTCGAAAACGACCCCTGATGACCTTTGCAGAGCTGCCAACATTGAAGATTTTTGGAAATCGGGAGATTTGATCTTGGAATCAAGATTTGATTAGAATCAGGGAGATTTTAAAAAAATAGCGGCATTTCAGGTAATACCTGCCTCAAAAGGGATACAGCCAATGGATTTGTCTTAAAGATCAATTGAATCTCCCCATTAAGGAACTGTCAGTAGGACTTAGTCGCATTTGGATATTTTTTTAAAGAATGACAGTAAAAGGTTGAGTAAAAGTCAACTTTAACGGTTCGTAACGTGAAACGAGCCACCTACTCAGTTTAACTACGCAATCACGAATAGAGCTCTTTAAATCAGCTGTCCCGAAAAAAATTGACAGGGCTCCTCCGTATGACAGCTCCCATTTAAGGAACTTCTGTTCAGTAGGAACTAAGTACATATGGGATTTAAAAAAAAAAGTTGAAATTAAAAGTAAAAGTCAACTTTAAAGGCCCATAACTGAAAACGAAGCCATCTACAACAATGATGCACCATGAGATGAGCTCTTAAAATAAAGCTTTCCCGAAAAACATTGACAGGGCTCCGCCGTCTGACGCCCCCTACTATATGGGACTGTCAGTGGAACGAAGTCCACAACCAGCCAACTGATTATACCTACACTTTGCCTAATAGCCAGGATGGAGCAAATCTCCGAAAAGGCAAACAGCAAAACACAACAGGTCATTATCTTGTAGGCCTTATCTTGTAGGAGTTAATTTGTTAACAATTTTTAAGAGCACAGCATAGCCTATAGGCATTTAAATGGTTAATATAAAAATATGTGCTGTGCTGGTCCTCTGAAATTCGGGCGAAACTATGTCAGAAACCAAAGACTATATATCTTTTTCGCCTAAGAATGTGGGTACTGAGGGTCTGACGTGGGAGAATACTTTTAGTATCGCACACCACCATCATTTTCTGCCATGACCCCTGAATGACCTTTGACCCCAAAATGACCCCTCAAATGTACCATAAACTCGTACGGCGAAACTCGAACACCACCCACACCAAAATTCATATCCTTATGTAAAAGGACGGTGAAACAAATACCGGACAAACCCACAAGCCCACAAAGTTGATTTTGGGTTTTAGTAATAGATGTGAGACCAAAATTTGTGTCAAAGGTCACCTAGGGCCATTAGAGGTCAAAGACGGGTCAAGATAAGAGAAGGCACAGGGGTCTCGGAGGTCATTCTGCGCATGACCAGTAAGAGTCCTTGACCAGTGGTTCCTTTAGTTTGTCATAGCATTTTTAGTTTCAGAAGTGTTTTATTATGTAGATTGGACAAATTGGGGGTCAAAGGCCATTAGGGCATTTAAAGAGGCCACTCTATATATACCAATTGAGACTTGGTCCGTGGTTCTTTTGACTATTTGTGAAGGATAATCGGCAATGTACACTAACAGTTTAGCATTCACACTCCAGGTTACCACGGCCATATTGCCTGAACAATGAACTGTAATGCAGCAAACCTGATAACAATCGTATATGCATCTTCCTTTTGTTACAGCAATACGTGACACTTGGTTGCAAACGTAATAAGAATATCAGAGGGGTCACGACATACTGGTAGCAGAAGCAAATTGTGCGGGTTTAACGGTTTTTTTTAATTCCTCCTATTATTTTCGTATGTTTCAGGCCACTTTTATGGAATATCTTCTATCAAAAATCGAGGTTACTTATGGACAATTCGCTGCTCTTGGTTGAACAATTTTTAGGATATTCCTAGTCCAAAATGTAATTAATTTCTGGCAGATGTGTTCCCAAGATTTCCACTTAGTATTGATTGCTTACCGCCACTTATTTCAACATTTTCCTCCGCTTTTCAGGTAAAAGTCAATGTTGGCCAAATCATTAGTGGAGCTGAGCACCGTCGACACAATCTCTACAACCCGTCAAAAGTAAGGCCAGCGTGTTTGTCGTCCCAACTGCAATAGAATATAGTACCCAGTGTAAGGGTTTATTAAAAAATATTCCGAAGTATGCCAACCGCTGTCGCAAGTGAATCCCCTCTTTGTTTACAGATTTATAGGATCGCATATTTATATCTAGAAAACACCAATATATTAAAGTGCCTTCAACTTTCCAATGTCCGCTTATAAATTCCAGAACTGGTTTTCAACAGTTTTCAAGGTGCCTTCAAACGGTCAAGAAGTGTTACAGCACAACCACATCGTTTAGGGGAACAGCCACGCTGGGCATGGTATACATTGTATCCGAAAATACAGCCAACAAGAACTTAATAATGACAACCAGATAGGTTTCTCAGCGTACACCAAAATTGGTTTCTAAAGACCTCCCAAAATATAACCAATATACAAAACTAAAAATTCTAAACTTGGCCGTCGAAACCAACAAGCAACAACCAACAACCCACAAAACCCACTTTTCACCCATCCACAATGTAATACCATAAACCTATGCAATAGTTTTATAAATGCCATAATGGGGAAAAAAGAGGCTTGCCTTCTGCAAAGGACAATACCACGATACCAGATTTGCTAAGTACGGACTTAATTTTTTGAAGTTTTTCTTCATTAAGTAGGAAAATTATACTTCTGCTGAAATTCTTTGAAACTTGGTTGCAAAATACCCCTAGTTTAAACATAACGCAAGTCTGATCTCAAGTAAACCAACTTCTTTTGTGTCTACCTAGTCGGTCGACCTTCATCAGGGAATTTTGTTTACACTAAATCTCCTCAAGTCAAATGAACTCGCACTTGTGTTTGATCTCGGTCCCTGGTAAGCCCTTGGTAGATAAGGTAACACGATCACCATTTCATTTAATCGCCTGAATAACCCACTAGAACCGGTTAATAGTGCAACACATAAACCAATAGCATTTCAGTAAGAAAAGACGACAAGCACGGCAACAATATGTCCAAAACTTGACAAAAGATATAAAGTACCCACATTGACCTGCACGTCACTAAATTCCAAAAATAAAACCTACTGCAAAGGCCCCACTAGCTTCCAGAACAATTGTTGCCGAAAAATTTTTGGGCGAAAACGGACATAAATCGGCCGACTAGTGTTCGCAAAATAAAGAGCCGACATATTAAAACACGCCGCCTCATGGCAATAATCCATCAACTCAATATTGATGGATTAAAAACTGTCTTTAATTATTCAATCATATAAATTTATATCAAAGTTATTCTGCTAAATAGTAGCAATGTTGTGATTTAAATACATGTTGTATCAGCATGTTGTGATTACTTCATTCATTCATCACTTTCTTGTATTATTTGTGCTTTTCTTTTTAATACTAAACACAATAAGTTGTCAAAAAAGGTACATCAAGTGTGTACACAAACACCCAGCCTCAGTGTGCAACTCTAACATGTCTTTGTGCCATCCCTATTACTAGTACTGGACTGTCCTTGGCGTGGGAGATAAGGAAGGAGTTCAACTCACAATGCACTGAGTTGTGGGCAGAGAGCTATTTGAGAATATGATAGGCCCGTTTCTCAATATGATTTGGGTCCATTTAAAACATGCCAAAAGCACTGTTGACACTCCATAATGATAACCCAAAATGTTCATTAATAACACAGGCAATCATTAAAACTGAGGTTGCAGCAATAAACTCAACACATGTGACATGAATGATACAATGTCCAAAACAGTGCATTAAAGAGAGACATTCATGGGGCCAAAAATGCATCACTTCCTACTTTGGGACAGATTGAGTATTGCCAATGACTTGTAATCAGATTATTGCTGGTGTCAACTGGACAGTGCATTTCCAATTGACCAGTCAGAACCATATCAAATGAACTGTTTGTACACCAAAATATTGTTATGATTCAGTTATCAGGGAGTTTGCTTTACTTTGCTGGTGAATACCTAATGTATTAGCACCCCCATTTCACACCAGTTTACTTGTGATTGCGGGTAAATTTCCAATGAGATCCAGTAGCATACGACCATTAAACACCATAGACCACTAGAAGTCAAGCAAGTAATAAGAGGACAGAGATAGAGCATATCATACGACATATAGACAAACAAAAGTTCAATAAGGGTTCACCTGGAGAGAGATAAATCTCTGCACATATTTCAAATGTGATAGTTCCCTGAAGGGCTCAAGGTTTTTATTGAAGAAAACTTCCTTATTTACTTGCTCTTTTGTATGTATGTCCTTCCTCTCGACTAAGTCCAAAGGGTGTTTTGAACCAATCCATAATGCATTTTTGAATTGCCTAGGCTATAATGTACTAACACATATCAGTCGTATAGGGATAAAAAGTGTTTCAAAAGTTATACAAAGAAACACTGGCACTTTTGAAAAAGAGTGTGCCTTCAGATTTTTCAAAATCGATATTTTTTGCATGGTTATAAAGCTTGTATATATGCATTAGGCTCACCTGAAATTATTAAAGAGGTATGGCCGATTTAGGATTGAAGTTTCAATCTTGATAGATTGGCCTTCACCCAAAACCTCCCATCTGTAAAGTTTTCGTGGGCCAATATTTCAATCCGTTTTCATGTAAGAGCTAAAAATGATTTTGTAAGCCACATAGCGTACTCTGTAAAATTAATATTGGGCGACAAAATGGGGTACATTTTCGCTCATAACTTCCAAACCAAAAATCCTTTGGCCTTGAGATTTTCAAGGTAAATGAGAAAAAATAGTAGCAGTTCTTCGATACCAAAAAATCTGGGGCTTCTGGGACGAGACTCATTAGCGACCGGGGGGGGGCCATGCATGGGACCTTTAGCCAAAATCAGTGCCAATTAGGGGTAAACAGATCAATTTTATAATTAATGAACTCCAGCAACTTTAATCAGCAGACAATACGGAAAATGGACGTTTACACAAACAAACACACACCAGAGTGATTCCCTCGGTATGCACCCTGTTTGGACGGCGTGCCTTTTGGTTTAAATTATCAATGATAGAGTCTATGAAATTAGCTGATCATGGAATAGACAAATTTGTTATTAAAGTTACGACAAAACTTAAAAGTTAGCCTCCAAATTAACTGGATGTCTATAGAGTCTTATTAATGTCCCTTTCTGGTTTGGGGTTATGTTATTTTTATGTGTAAAACACACCTCTATTTTCCAATTGGCCCCTAACTATTATGGTGAGGCAAATTGAAGAAATTTCATATTTTTCTGCAAATGGTCAGTGCGCTTTAGAATAAAACGTTTCATAATCACAACAAAAAAATCCTTAGTACCAGTGATTTGTGGTCTAAAATGAGTGTAAAAGCAGGGTTTTTATGTGTTAAGGAATAGATTTTGAGGGGATCACATGTTGAAATTCCCCCAAACTGGTGCATTGTGTGATGTGATCCACTTGGCAAAACCCAAGTTTTCTAGTCTTATATATTACTACTAGGATGCCAATTTAGTACCTTGGATATTTGGTGGCATCAGCATATCTAACCATTGTCTTGCATCATTTTAGGGATTTCACTTAGTTTAAAACTTATATGCTGTTTCCTCTCAGGTTTGCAACATTTTTGATGTGTGATAAAGACGGCACACACGCCGAAACATACATGCCCACACGCACACACACACACTTACTCAAACATAAGGACGCATTCATTATTAATGTTACACTATTACAATATTAGTTTACCATTCTGACAAAAGCTATGCATCATTCTACTATGACGATGATTCCAAAAGTGGCCTTGGTCCACCCAAATGCCACAGCGTTTTCTCAATATGCTTAAGGTGAGTCTTATGGCCACAGACACAGGTCAACAGGGCCTGCCATGTTCTGCAAGCACCTCAGTTGGCGACATAACTTGGGTGCCATGCTTTTGTTAAAAATGCTAATCTTCAGACGATAGCATTATATAGTCATAATTAAAACAAAGACTCGTCATCACAGCCTTTTTGTCGTCCATGTGGACGAGCCCCTCAACAATGTTTCCATGCGGAATTTCGGCCTACAAAAGTCCCACACCTGCTGGCCTAGTGCGGGTTGGAAGGGACCCTGGTACCTAGAGTGATTGAGTAACAGGTAACAGCCCCGGGATGGTCCCCTACTCTTTCGATAAGGTCTGCAACGTTTTTAAACGTGTTCAGGAATACTCTCCTGATACACAGGACCACGCTTTCCCCATTACTCTCCAATAACCATGAGGCTCCCGGGCACCTCCTTGGCATCACCTGCACATTTTACGCAATGGGTGGAGCCGAGGAAGAAATTCCATAATCACGCTTATTCAATTATGCAATTTCCGACCTTATAGGAAATATTTGAGTATGACCAAGAAACGCCGACTCTTGCGGGCTCGAACCAGTGCCGCTCGATCGATCTTATACTCCGCCGATGGTCTACGCGCCTTAGACCACTCGGTCACATAGACTATCATTTAAAAAGAAAGATATTGTGGTTTTAAGTTAATCACTATGACTAAGCATAAAACAAGACACTAAACAAGAAAGGAGGACAACCATACAATGATTGGCCCCTCTATCAATACAATGATTGGCTCCCTCTGTAGGCCAAAGTTTGGCCGTGGAAGGAGAACCTGGTGAACGGTACTCATGAGTACCTGTGAGTGTACTCTGCTACTGGTGGCATCTATAACATTTAGTCACCTGAAAGGCACAACGTTTATAGACTACACTTTGTGATATGTACTGATAAGAAATGAACACCATATCATCTCTATAAAGCCCCCTAAATTTTTTAACCAAAGGTGTCCCTAAAAATCAAAAATCATCCCATACATGCAAGTATACACTGATAACATTAAAATCACGATTACCAAATTGGCGGGCAGGTTGCAGGCCTTGAACTGTACGAAATCTGGCACCAAATCGCCCAGGATGTCCTCCAATAAAGGTAGATTTTGTACAAAAGTACATACCTCGCCTGTAAAAAGTGTATGTTAATAGACCATTTTAGCTGTGGATGCAGCAATTGTTGATGATGCTGTTCAAAACATCCGATTCTGTTGGTGACAGGGCGCACCGGGTATCGATGGTGCTGGCTATGGTTGGCAAGGAAACTATAACGAACAAATGCCCTAGAAAAAACATCCCCTTCTTGAAAAAAAGCATCATTGCCCCTGGCTTTTATTACAGACAAAAAAGCGGTAGCTACCATGCACCCAATGACTAGTCATCAGGAGGCTGTAATGTAGGTCTGCATCAAAGAGAAAGAAAATTCCCATTCGAAAATGTTTCAAAAACAAAACTATGTATCTCTAACATGCATGCAGTGCTATATGACTACATGGTTCAAGGATATCTATCTGTAATGAACTTTCACAACAAATTCTGTGCACTACAACCTACACAATATGTTTACGGCCCTGAAAAATGTCCAAAGCTTTCCACAGCAGTATAGATGAAAAGGCTGAGTTTCCCATTAAGCATGTTAAATTAATTTCACACTCAACCAACTAACTCCTTACTAGCTCTTACTCAACCACAGCCAGCAGAATAAAACTAAAAAGCCTTTCACTGCATAATTAGATTTCAATTACCATCATACAAAGCATTTAGATTGATTCTGTCTGTAAAGGATATGGGTATGTAGCTTATGTTACATTTAAGAGAAACAAGGTTTAATAATAGGAAACAACATGATTGGATGTTTGGTGTTTTGCCTATGTGTGTGAAATTTTACATCTAATGAGTTGTTCATAAAGGATGGTGGGTTGTGAATGTGTGTTTGCGTTGTTGTATAAGGGTGTTTGAGTGTGTGTGTGTTGATGACTGTGCACACATGCATGGGTGTGTATGTGTGTGTGTGTGTGTGTGTGTGTGGTGTGGTGCGTGATGTGCAGGTGCATGCATATGTGTTATGGTATGCCTGGACAACTGCATGACTTTAAAATTGGACTGTTCAGCTTGTTCACATTTTTTACAATTATAGCCATGATCTTGTTCACTATTCAGTCAAAATTTTGAAGATCATAATTTTTTTCCCGGGATGAGCTACACTGGTCGGCTGGCAGTGGTAAGTATATCAGCGTTGCTTTCTACGACCAGAACAAAAGTCATTTAAAAGGTCGACAAGTTTCATGAGAATACACCCAAAAACGGAAGAAGAATAATAATTACAAAGAGGTAAACAGGGACAAAATGGATATAGACCAAGTAGCACCATTACAAAGGCATCAAAACAGTATACCATGTATAGACAAAAATCCTCTAAAAACAAATTGGCCTGTTTAAAAATAGCAGCAAACAGTTATTAAAGGGGAGATGATCAGATTTAATAATATACATTTTTCAAATCCATGTGTCAAAGTTTTGCACCGATATCTCAACCATTTTGATGTCAGAGCTTATGCGTGATTTTGTAAGCCCCCAAGAATGTAAAGCAACATCTTTGGTCCTTGAGATTTCCAGGGTAAATGAGGAAAAAATAGTAGCTTTCTTCAAACACCAACATTTTAAACTACTTCCAGTAAAAATCTGGGGCGTGCGGAGAGAGAGACTGGGCTATTAGTAATAGGACCATGACTTTAAGGCTGTGTGACTGCTTCGGAAAGAAAGTGATTCTTCAGCTATTTTTGACACAAGTCGGCCTGTATATACATAATGCATGGATGTTGTGGACCTGAAATTGTGCAATTATTGATTGCAAAGTGACCCAAACTCTAACGAATATGACAAACAACATGCTGATATAGCAGTGGCAGCAGTAACATCACAGTTCTAGAGTAAGGACATTTATAGTTACTAGCAAATTTGTACATTTGCTTAGTGCTATTTGGGATAACCAGAGACATTGATAATGATCAATTGAGGTTGTGACAGCCAGGCTAGACTTCTATTGATTGCACGAGTTGAAGACAGAGTTGACAAATGCAATGTATCTGAATGGCTAAGCTGCCCTTTGGTTACCAAAACGTCAGTTTGTGCAAATATCCGTCTGTCATAAGTCAGCGGCTCTTGAGACGGTATCTGCAGGTGACTAAGGACGGGGTTGTTATAGTTACGCTGGAGGAATGGAGTTGTTGAGGAATACAAAAAAAAAAATGTATGGAGAGGCGCGGAACATGAACTTTTCAACACGAGAGGGGGGGAAACATGAACTTTGAAATGGAGAATTTTAAATAATCACAGGGAATGCAATTTAAAAAAAAACGAAGAGAGGGGGGGGCACAGAAGAAAAATTGTGCAAAAAAATTGGAATCGTTCATCACCTTTCTGGCGTAATGCCCAACTCCCTAATAGGTTATTAAAAAGGGAGAGAGAGAGAAGCATCATTTTGCTAATTGAGAGCACAAAAAAAGTAATTGCCACTTATCTGCTATCTAATTGCTAGTATCGATGTGGCCTGCTAACACAGTCTGTAAGTAGTTGGCTTCAAAAACAACTGTTTACAGACATAAAACAGTACTTTGTTTTGTATGACTTTCTTGGGTGCACATCAAAAGCCCAACTTGAGATCAAAAGAGATTTTTCTCTGCATATGTTCCAGATTTTGAAGCTTGATATTGTGCACTATGACGTGTATAGTTTGGCATCAAACACAAACATTTACTGACCTTTGCTTATTCTGCTGATGTGTACCACAATCAGCTGTTTGATGTGTTGGACATATTAGCAGTGGCATAGCCAGCTTTTTTTCAGGGGGAAAAGGCGGTACTGCGCGGTACATTTTTCAGGGGGCAGATAATTAAAAATTGTAGTTAGTATATCGCCTATGTAAATCACTAATTTCAGGGGGGAAAGGCAAGGGGGGAAGCTGCTCCCCTGCCGCGCCCCCCACCCCCCCCCCCCGCCCCCCCCCAACCGGCTACGCCACTGCATATTTACGAGTTGCAACCATTTGCGTTGTTCCAATTACCACAAAACGGAATGACCAATTTCTCAAATACTCCAATGTTTAAAAAAATATTTGATGATATTTCCCTTCATTAGAGTAGTTTAATGGAATTGTACACACATGTGTATTATTTATGAGCTAAATGATAGACTGTTACAGCTCCGTATTATTGTTGCTTAACCCTTTTATGGTAAGAAACCACTTGACTCATCGATAATACAGAAAGTACATGTTACTCATTTAGGCAGGGGTTCTGTTAATGTTACCTTCATAGATTAACCCTGTCTAACCCACAAGCTATCTTTTATTGTAGCACATCTAACAAGGAGGTTTGTAACCCCATAAATTTTCAATACCAAAACCCCCCATGAACTTGATTTTGTGTACAATTGCATTTTGGCTTCTTAAAAATCACACAACTTCTCCATTTTGTTTACAAGATGTTTGGCATAAATAAAAAAAGAAAATCAAATTTAACTTTAAATGAAGCGTTCGGTAGCTCAATAACATGAAAACTGTTCCTGATATAAGCCAAATTTATTGTGTTGTACCAAATGTACACAGTAAAGTATGGGGAGTCTTCGCCAAAACCCATACATGGCGAACTTAAGTTTTGATGTGCGAGTGTGTTGTGATTTCTGGAGAAATGAATATAAGTCCCAAATTTTAAAAGAAATTAGGTCACCAGAATTCAGTATTTTCTTTTGTCTATTTTTTTTCTTTTTATAGAGAGCTTGGTGTTTATCATTTGTATTGAGGCAAGGTATTAATTTCATGGAATTCATGTTGTCTTAGAGGTAGGACTCAAGGGGAGCGACGATTTGAATTAAACTCATTTTTGAAATAGAATGAGATTGACAAGCATCCTTGCAGCTAATGAAAAGGGGTTTTTGAGAGTGGCATATTCCTGCAACAAGATTTCGATGCGAGTATTCCCGGGGGCCTGATTGGGCGACAAAGGACATTAAAGTTAGCCAAGGATTTCTAATAGGATCAAGGAGCGTTTTAATAAAAACGAACCTGGTAAGAACATCAGTGAAAGACACCTTCTTCACAAACTTTTAAAGTGATCTCTCAATTAAGAACTTTTTGGCCAAAAACAGAATGACAGAAGGGGACTATATCCCATTATGATAAAAGGGATTGAAAAAGTAAGACACACAGATTCTCAGATGAGGCTTATAAAAAAATCATCACGGTCCTCGGAACTGCCAGCATCACATGCTGTGGAGTTTCTAAATGATAGGCCTAGTTGATCTTTGACCTTGATGTGACCTTTGACTCTTATAAACAAATGAGGGTTACATGGACATATATCCATTAAACCAAGTTTGGTTCCCAATAGAAATTCAACTTATCATTTGAGGTCAATTGACCTTTTTCAGCTTATTTTAAACTTGACCTCTCACCTGAACTTTGACCTTGGTATGTTCAGCCTTTGACCTCCAACAAATGAGGGATCAATGCTGCACCTATGCTAAAGTTTGATTGAAATCCAATGAGTATGCAGATTATTCCAGGTAAATGTTTTAACCTTTTTCACAAAGACATACAAAATACAAATCAATCAGACAACAACAGGACAACAGTGGGACAAGAGGGTCCCTCTGTCTTGCTGCTAAGGCAGGGCGACACAAAACAAAACACACATGATAATAATCTCTACAGTAAAATGGCAGCCATCACAGCCACTCTTTTGCATTTGTTTCACCATTTCTGTCTTAAACCCTTTAGCAATCTTGTCTCAATTTCCATTTGTATGTTGTCAATAAGTATGTTGTATTTTAATTGAATGCATTGATTTACAAGGTCTACATGCTGGATATGCCCTCCCAAAATTATGTGAACTAGAACAGTGCTAGCTGCTTCACGCTTGCTTAAAAGGATGTTAAAATAGAAAATGGGGAAAAGTTGTCGCAACACCACGGCAAAATTAGATTGAATTTGCAACATCAATGCCATAAGCACTAAGAGGTTGAGCAAGGTTACCAGAGATGAAATCAATGAATATGTTGGCCTTGCAGGGGCAACTAAAACAAGAGCCAAAACTAGGATTGAGTGGCAAGAGGCCAGGTATAACCATCTTCGACGCCCACAACTGAAAACTTGGAAAAGGAGCAGAGAAGGGATTTCTGTCTTAAAAGCTGGAGGAAAATTAGTATAGATGTAATTTAAGCCAGTGAAATATATTTGAGGGATGTCTATATTTCAAAACATGAAAATATACCATGATACCAAAACTAGTCCTTTCATGTTAATTACTGAGCTGTAGGGGTATTATTTTCAGGAAATTATGCTACCACGTACCAATTATTTTTTCAGGCAAGCATCCGGGTACTCTAATGTTGGCAATCTCCAAATGAATCCAGGGATGTGAAAAGAATATTTTGTTTTAAACAAAGAAAACACAGAGTTGGTCCAGCCTTGGTTAAGGCATAGATGCAGGCTAAATATACCTGTTACATGTATCATCATGCACTGGATTACGGCCTAAAAAAATCATCAATTTATCCAAACACAGCTGTTTGAATGTCTCATTTATTATGACAAAACCAGAATTAAACATAAAATATAAACGGCGACACACTTTTGACAACTGGTTTTGACTATATGTATCGCTGACTTCATCCAGTGCAAATTTTTAAAAATTTCATTGCGGGCAAATGTGATTTTTCTTTAACATGTCACTCTATGGAGAATAGGCATATAGAGGGCGCTATAACATACAAATCATGACCTTCATATGCCTATATGGCAAGATTCCCCTCAATGGATTTCTCTGATTCTTGCAGAGGAAATAGCTCTTGCATGTCTCTACATATATATATCAGTTGTCACTGCTTAAAATTGCTCTAAAAATAAAAGAGACGATTTGCACGGGGTCAAACAGCTGTGCAAAATATATTTTGGTAGTATGTTCTACAAAAAATGCCTCCGAGTCCAAAATGTCTGTAAATGAGCCATTTTTACTGTGATTACCTCATGCACGGGTACAACCATACTAAGATGTCCTTCTTTCAGTGGGAGAACAAGTATTCTCCAAACAGATGGAAATGTGCAAGATGAGAGAATCAGCGATCAGATGGTCCAAGAGACTTGAGTACATGATACTTAACATTTATTCAATGGCATCATAACAGACCGATTTCTCAACAATGTGGAAGATTCATACTTTGGATTTTTTTTTTCATTGCATATATAAA
Source organism: Ophioderma brevispina (assembly GCA_023653785.1). Taxonomy (NCBI): domain Eukaryota; kingdom Metazoa; phylum Echinodermata; class Ophiuroidea; order Amphilepidida; family Ophiodermatidae; genus Ophioderma; species Ophioderma brevispina. The sequence continues at coordinate 9,871 of JAMKCH010004778.1, read as the reverse complement.
AAATAAAATGGCAAACTTTTGTGTTATTTTGTGGGTATCAGGTGGGTGTTTTATAGCTGGGACTTGCCAAAAAAATTTTTTGGGCTCAGTACCCACCCCGACTGAACTGTGTCCTACATTCATAGTGCTATCACACTCGGTGCAGGGATGACACGAAACAGCGGTTTCAATGTACCCAGCTCACATCAATTAAAGCAATATTAGCAAATTTTTTGAAGAGCGCCCCCAATTTTTCAAAAAATTTAGATTTTTACACGGTTGCATTGGTAACTGGCTAGTAAACCATACCTGTGAATGGTTAAGCTCGAAAATGTCTGTGTCTCACAAACGAAGGAATTTTGTAATTAGAATAATTATTATCGGGATCCCGATAATAATTCAACGGCTGCTGGAAACGGCCTTCCAATGTGAAATAGCCGGGAAATAGCGCCATGTACATGTCTACGCTCATCCATTAGTTGTTTTATTGATTCAGGCAAATCAAGTTAGAGGTTATTTTCTCGAGGTGGCACGTACTATTTCATCATGGACGGACATAAATGTAGCATTTCCAGCTCTGCCGTTAAGTCCAATCTGGGATCCAAATTCTTATTACAAAATCGCTTATTTTAAGATAAATACGCATTTTTTAGCATTCTCGTTCGCAGGTATAGTCTCCTAGACAATCACCAACGTAACTGTACCAAAATATCAAATTTTGAAAATTGGGGGCACTCTTCAAAAAATGTGCCATTATTGCTTTAACTCTTGTAATGTTTTAAGATGGTGACACTGAGAAAGCTCACAAACATTCTTTGAAAGCATCACCACATAATTAAAGGGATAAGCAGCGATTTGCTGATCCGACACATCAAAAAAATCAGCATAATTCTTGTTTTGGTATTTTTGTTACTGTTGTTATAGATGTGCTAACATAAACCTACAAGTGGTTGGCTTGGAATCTGTGTATTAAAGACAAGGCAGTGCTTTTTATCCAATTCTGTAATTTTTATATGTGCGTATCAAAATTCCGACTTGATATCAAGGAGGCCTTTCCGTGTGAATATCCCAGATTTATCAGCGTAATATTGTGCACCATGTACTGTGCAGTTTACCTCAAACACAAATATTATTGATCTTTGTTTATTCTGTACTGGCGTAAACCACAATCAGCTGTTTAGTGTATATTTTGAGACGTAATCGCTGTATGTCAATTTGCGGGAGACGGTATGACAAATTTCCTCAAATACTTCATTTTTTCAGTGTTTGGTGTTTTTGTTCCTACAGTAAAGTAGTTAAATGGAATTGTACATATTATCTTTGATTTATAAGTTAAAAAATGCATTTCCACATTTTTTATTCTCTCACATTATCGCTGCTTATCCCTTTAAACTTGCTCAATTTTTGTTCAATAGTAACAGTATATATACTATGATATCTTCACTTTCATCAGTTTCTACTTAAAAAGCTGCACAGAACCGAGGCAAAATGAATTCAGTGCCTCCTAAATCACACAAGGCAGACTTTCTCTCCTCACTGGCCGCCCATTTGTCTACATTGCAATGGACGTAATATAGAAATTCAAACAAGAGGTCTATTATTTTGAAGTCGGCTGTAAATTACACCTCATTCCTGAAAGCAAATGCATATTATCTAGAAACAAATTTGAACTTTATCTCCACATTTTATGCCCCACCTTGCCATTACTGTTTCTCCCACTCACTGACATATACAAATAAACTAGAAATATATCAAACATTATGAATTTTATTCTCATTCCCCTGCCACAGTTCTATGCCCCTCATAGGCATGTCATAGCATGCACTGACTAATGTTGGTTTGGGTATCATTGTTAACACAATCTAGGAATACAAAGTTCTGGTTTACTTGGCAAATATAGGGACTGTGCTTAGGAATGAGACTTACTCTAAACGTGCCAGCTGATCTTTCCATGTCGTCAACTCGGAGTGGAATGAGGAAGAAGCCTTTGAATGAAACTGGTGGGGTACTTCGCAGTGTCACTGTAAAATAAGACAGAAAAATGTGAAGAGATATTTAGTCCTATAAGATTTCTGTATGCTTGCACAAAGTGGGTTCCATCTAGACTTACCGCCTGCAGCACAGAATTCCATAATTCACAAGCGGCTAGGGGCCGACCACATAACCCTATACTTAAAATCGTAGTCCAGTTGACTGAAGTTTTCATTGCAATCTCCAAGTCTAAAATAATAGATTAAAATTTTGCACTGGAAGTGGGGATTGAACCCATGATCCGCCTATACACGCATGCCACACAACCTGGTTACCCGGTCGGCCCCTAGCCACTTCTCATAACTCAGCATGCAAACCCTTTAGTAAAGGATAGGCTGAAACTACATTCTCACATGTTCCATGCATTTCTTGATAATGTCTAGTATATTAATATAATTATGGAAACATACACCAGATCACTACGTTACTTTAAGTTTGCACTTTTTCACTGGAAAAAGTTGACAACAAAAGCTCCTCCAAACTAAATTCTGATTACGGGCCTCTTACGGTCACTTCTTTTTTATTCCCAGATTTATACCATTGTTAAAGTAATATTACTGAGTTACAATTACACCCTTTTCAGTTAATTTCTACCTATTTTGTGCCCCACCTCAACAGCATATTCACAAATCTCACAAGAATATAAATACTTTTCTATTTCTTTCTAGAACTTCACTGTGACAGAATCGAGCAATTTAAAGTACAGTAAGCTACATCTAACATCTCACGAACACCAAATTTGGTTTACTTCCTTAGACTTAGTCAAAGACTCAGTCAAGAATTGAATTACAGGTGTTTTATTAAACCTTGTACAAGACTAGCATTAGGGATAAGTGAGGCTGTTTCCCCGAATTCATTTGGTTTAATTTAACATACAAAGAAGGATCATGGGTACACACTAGTGAATGTATGCACACACATTAGGCATTATGCCATACCTATGTATGTGTCTATTTATGACAAGAGTTCAATATCCGATAGCACATTGCAAACATGATCCGTTAAGAAGCCAGATTATTAATAATTTTACACTTCATTATGTGAACGCACAAAGGTCAGAACTTCAATGAGTGCCTTGGATAATTACGTTTCACCCCTGGGATATATAATTATTTTTTTACGAGTTTGTGCAGCTGGAACCCTTAAACCACAACCCATTTCTAAGGGTAATTTCACAAATAATGCAGACCCATGTCTATGGATTTTGCATAAAATGTAGACACATTCTTTTTCTCAAAATTTTGCATTATGGATATGTTTTCAAGCTATTTGGTGGAACCTGATCAATGTCTAAGGATTTTTTTCCCTTTAAAATATGGACCCATATCTAAGGGTTCTTGTCAATTTTTTTTATTTTATTATATATCTTATATACTATCATCCCATCTAGGGACAAGGCAAAACATATCATGTATATTGCAAGGTATACATGTAGCATCAAAAAATTACATTCACAATAGAAATATTTACATTCACACAACTTGTGAAAAGAAATAACTCATTAAAGAGCACATCCTAGTGAACCTTTCAGTTGTGAAGTGCCTAATTATTTATATCCCATCATGAATACAATGACGGCTAACCACATTCACATATAAAAATGGTTCCAGCAAGTTCTGTAAAAGGAGTGAATAACTTTGAACAAATACATAATGCATGCAAAGTAAATAAGGCTCTATCGTTTCATCAGAGAACATAAGTATATTGAGCACCCTTAATGCTGAGGGCAAATTTTCATCTTCAAGCTTACACTTTCTCTCCAAACCAAACTTGAGTAGCCCATCCCCTGGGCTTCATCTTTCCGGCCTTCAATACTTTTAAACAAAAGGCAGCTATTATTTGCTTTGACATTCTGACTGTCACCTCGCCAATTGCCTCTTTTCACCCAGAAGGTTAAATACAGACCTTTATGGTCAGTGTTAGCTTACATCAATGTTTAACACTAGCTCTGAGCTGAGGGCCTAATTATGTCTGTCTGTCTTGTCTGTCTGCGTGGCCACTTCTTTGGAAGGTGGTTTCGGTGTGATTTCACATCAATCAAAAAGAAATATTGAGGCCGCACACTGCCACTACTTATCAGACACTATGAAAATATTATACTGAAAATCACACTTGAATTTGGAGTGTTATTAAAGGGACATAAGAAGGGGATACAAATTTCGCTAAATTTGTGCTTGATTGGTTGTAGAATGCCTACCACAAGTGCTTCGGGGGTTTATAGGACTTTTTTTTTTTTTTTTTTTTCGATTTAGATCAAGAAAGGTTCTGCAAGTAATTTATGACCAGATTTTATGTGGTCTGTCATTGAACGACTGTAATATTTTGCCTACCAGAAAACAACAGAGGGCGTCCTGAATGTCAATATGTGACGACATAGGTCACATCATCTATAACGAGCAACCTTAATGCTGAGGACAAATTTTCATCTTCAAGCTTACAATTTCTCTCCAAACCAAACTTGCCTGGGCAAACTTGAGTCACCCATCCCCTGGGCTTCATCTTTCCTTCAATACCTTTTAACAAAAGGCAGCTATTATTTGTTTTGACATTCTGACTGTCACCTCGCCAATTGCCTCTTTTCACCCAGAAGGTTAAATACAGACCTTTATGGTCAGTGTTAGCTTACATCAATGTTTAACACTAGCTCTGAGCTGAGGGCCTAATTATGTCTGTCTGTCTTGTCTGTCTGCGTGGCCACTTCTTTGGAAGGTGGTTTCGGTGTGATTTCACATCAATCAAAAAGAAATATTGAGGCCGCACACTGCCACTACTTATCAGACACTATGAAAATATTATACTGAAAATCACACTTGAATTTGGAGTGTTATTAAAGGGACATAAGAAGGGGATACAAATTTCGCTAAATTTGTGCTTGATTGGTTGTAGAATGCCTACCACAAGTGCTTCGGGGGTTTATAGGACAAACAGGTAGAAAGAAATACCACTAAATTAAAGTTTTGAATTTCCCTGCTATCCTATCATCCATATAGGAAAGCATGGTGCTTGGATTTTATGTCTTACACAACAGAAAATAAATCTTTTAAATTAAAATGGCATTTCAGCTTATAAAACAATACTCTCAATGAGTATTATTTTAGTGTTTTCCCTCCAATTTTCAGCAAGATGCAGTTCCACCTACTTGGGCTTAAACCCTTGGCTTAAAACATTTTGTATAACAAAGGTTGCAGCTGATCTCCGATGTCAAAAGAATATAAAATTCTCACCCTTTTATGACTGACTTAATTATACCAATTTAAAATATTTTAAACTTGTGCTTGACTGCGACGGTTTGATGATTTTCATCATGATATAGGGTTGTGACTGATATCCCTAGTGTCTGTTCAGGAATGTGAGCTTGTGTCTGAGAGTGTATGTTTGTATGTGCATGATCGTGTGTGTATATCATGTGTGTGTATATTGTGTGTATTTGCATATGCATGTGTGTATACACACTTGTCTATATGCATGTATGTCTGTTGTGTGCTTATGCCAACAACGATTATGCAACTGCTCGTTTACATATTCAATGCATAGTTTTCATTAATGATAACTTTCCCAATTTCATCTAGCAAAATACAGTCAAATATTTGAATATCATTTCTAATTTTTACAAATAGCTCTCAGGTTTTACCAGTATGCATGTGCTTAATCAAATTTATATCAGAGACAGAGAAACATGAAACACAACCACATGCCTTACATGGGGGTTTGTGAGATGCCCAAGACTCCTGCATTTCCAAATGAACTTAATTGAATTTTATAAAAATGCCCTTTCAAAACATGCAAGTACATTCCATGGGGCAGAAAAATGTGACATTGCTTTTAAGACCATCTCAACATTACTGCGTATCTCAGGAGAACTTAATAAAGAAATTGGCTTTACTTGTCTATTTACCAAGCTTTACATATTTGTCACTCTCAAATACACAGTGGTGGTTTATTTAGCAGCATTTGGCCTTTCAAAAACAGCCTTGTAGACAGTCGCTGAACTTCCATGAATAGTAAAACAGGCAGAACACCTAACACACAAAAGGGGTAAAAAACCTTCACATTTTTTATCTTCCTTGCTCCCCTCTGAACACACTCTGACCATGGTTTGTGGTGTGAAGCGAGGCACAGACCAACATGAATGGAAATCTCACCTTCTTAAAATAAGTCATTTGACTCAGTGAAAATAGTGAGATGCTTGAAGCCAACACAGAGAGAATTGGGACACTTATTTATAGGGATGACTATTTGCCTGATAAATTAATAAGGAAAGAACAGTCAACCAGTTCAATTGTGATGCTAGACTGTTGCTCATTAATTTTTCAGTTCTTCTTTACAACAGTGAGTTTGAATCCCAATGAACTTATAAATACTATAAAGGAAATTATTACACCACACTACCAAGGCATGTTTGTGTTATTATGCATTTGCTTGTGGTGATAAATTAACTACAAACATTAATGATGCTAGCCAACAAGACACCATCAACCATAATAATCTACTTGGACATAGCTGTTCTACCCATGCAAATTGTCTCTTATTTTTAGAACAATTTTAACAGTGCATAATACTCATGAGAAACTGACTTAAGGCTGATCAGGAGATTTCGATGAGGGCGCATCAATTTGCAAACCAATTCATGTTTTTTGCATACCATAAATTCTTTGTCCATATACTAATCACTGTGTGAAATATATAACTAAGCTCAAATTCGAAGTCCTTCATATAGAAAATCACAAACTTTGTCATAAATTATAGATCGGAATTTTTCGTTATTCAAGGTTATTCTATGGGCATGTTATTACTGTGCACAAATGTTTACTGCCATGAAAATGAAACATCCAATTCTCTCTAACTTTGGAATTAAGCATTTTAGGGACTGCCTTTAGTTCTAATTACTATTTTGAATACTCACAAAAAATATATTTCCAAATCACTATGAGTCAGGCTTTAAGTAGGGGCATTGTAACAGCTATTACCCTTGTAAAATTCAGAACAATCCGATTGCAGGATATTTTGTAATATAGGCCTACAAAGTTTGTATGTTATAGCGCTTTCTATATGCCCAATCTCCGTAGAGATATGTGTAAAACTATTTGAAGAAAATCATATCTGCCCAAATGAAAAAATTTTTTTTTTTTTGTAATTATTTACACATCAGATGTGCCTGGCCTTTTTAGTATGTCAGAGGTTATTAAAATATGTATATATTGTTCTTGATGATTCAACTATGATCTTGAAATAATGCTATAATTTTCGCTAAGCTATCGGACACAAAATAAAATATCAAATGTTTATTGTTGGCTTATTCCAAGATATCCACTTTTTGGCTGTATTCCAAAAAGTGAACTTCGTGGATATATTGGGGGGTGCAGAGGGAGCCGATGCAGAGGGAGCCAGTGCACCCCAGGGTCTAACAAAATTAAGAATTTCATTGTTGTAATATTACGGCTTCAGATTGAACCAGAATGGGTCAAAATAATGTCAAATTTGCCTGAAAATGCATATTTTTCTCTGCCCGTGGAGCCCGCTGGGGACCTTAAGCAGCCCCGCACCCCGTCACATGGGCTGGAATCATATCCAGAAGCACACGCCTTAAGGGTGCAAGATCCTGGATATGCCCATGGACCTCACTCAGGTTTTTTAGTTATCCTCAGTTAAAGGTGCAACAAGAGATTTTGAGGCACCCAAATATTGTGTCATAATAGTAATTTCATATAGATTAGACACTCAATAGATTTCTTGCCTTGCATTTCGCTACAGAAATGTCTTAAAAGAGAAAAAAAGGCGATTTGGATTTGCTTGTATTTCAATGTAAAGCATAGACTGGATTTCGTATCTGCTCCTATACAAAATTAAAAATTTCACAATTTTTGTACCAAAGAAACATTTCTCAGCTTAATCGTTTCAGATGGGGATATTTTCGATGGAAAGCTTTACATCATGGCAAAAATCAGTACTTTCGATTTTTTTAAGGGACACCCAATATGTGAAATCTCTCGTTGCACCTTTAAGATCTGGCACCATTCCCATTTTGTATCTCTTTATATATTAATTCGGAAATTTAGTGCTGTATTTTTCTGTAAGTGGGATTAGTAACTTACATCCACATTTTTTTTAAACTGATTAATTTTTATTTTGAATGAAATTGGTAAAAAGAGCCTAGTTTTATGTCATTACATTAGTTCCAACAGTTTTCTAGAGAAAGTGTATTGCCCAAAAAATGGTCACAGAGCTTGAAAACTTGGAAGCTGTATTTCAACTGGTTATTGAAAGAAATATATGTTGTACTTAGCCAATCAGAATTGCTGTATGAAGGCAGGTCTAGCACTCAGGGGTTAAAATTGATGTTTCCAATCATGTACATATATCTTGCTTATACAGTGTGCATAATGTATAACAATATTGCTTGTGTCTTCAGTAGATAAACTTAATATAACTCTGAAACCAGAGAATGCCCACCCTACATGCACTGCATATGTCTGTGCTTGTCTTCTGCAATGCACAGGACCAAAGAACATTATTTACTGGAGTAAATCCAGTGAAACTCAAGCAATATAAAAATTTTAATTAAAGCCACATCAGCGACTTATTCAAAATTGCAAAATTTTTCATCAAAAAGAAATGGCATCTTCAAGACAGGTTTAAAATGCTTAAAGCAATAACAGCACATTTTTTTGAAGAGCGCCCCCAATTTTCCAAAAACTTTGAGATTTTTACATGGTTGTATTGGTATCTGGCTAGCAAACTATACCTGTGAATGGTTAAGCTTGAAATGTCTATGTGTCGCAAACGAAGAAGTTTTGTAGTTAAGATAATTAATATCGGAGATCTCCGATAATAATTCAATGGCTGCTGGAAACGGCCTTCCAGTATGAAATAGCCGGGAAATAGCGCCATGCACGTGTCCGTGCTTATCCATTAGTCGTTTTATTTGTTCAAGCAAATTAAGTTAGAGGTCATTTTCTTGGGGTGGCATTATTTCATCATGGACCGACATAAACTTAGCATTTCCAGCTCTACCGTTAAGTACAATTGGGGATCCCAACTCTAATTACAAAATCACTTATTTTTTAACATTGTCGTTCTTAGGTATAGTTTACAAGACAATTACCAACACAAATGTGCAAATACATCACATTTTGAAAATTGGGGGTGCTCCTCCAAAAATGTGCTCTTATTGCTTTAAATCGGACTTCAGCCAATTTTTCAAAGAAGACCTGAAAAATAAAAACCTAACCAAACTCGAACACGCGTACGGACATGCATGCTCTCGCAAAATCCCCCTACTGATTTTCAAGACAGGGGAAAATAATAATGGCTGAAAATGGCACCTGTAAATGCAATATCTCACTCCCTTCCCCCCCCAAAAAAAATCTGGCTACAGGACTTCTGCTTAGACAAATTCACACATAACCATTGCAAAATGTGATAGGCCCTATTGTGTACATTATACTGCCATTGCAACAAACCATAGAAGACCATCACAAGCGGTTTCCATTACTGCTTAGCAATACTGTGACGTGACATTTATGGCAGCCATCGGATAGACGCAATGCCCTTGATGAACATCTTCACATGGCAACGGATTATAACCGGCACCGATTCATTATCATTCTAAATCCGACTGTGTCAATGTCATGGCTATTAGAACTCGCCAACGGATATTTCCGTCTATTCAATAATCACAACCTCCAAAATCCACTACAAGACAATTACCAACACCGACAAATCTAGGCTCGCAGGTAAATGCCTTTGCAAGGGAAATAGATCAAAGTTAACATTGATATGTTATCCTGAGAGCCATCAGTTCTCTATGCGACTGTTTCAATGTCAGGACAATTAGTGTTAGCCATGGGATATTTCCGTCTAT